>JAVSCE010001361.1:0-144477 GCA_032199065.1 Smutsia gigantea | reverse complement strand
ACAGCACTAATCATCAGAGAAATGCAGATTAATACCACAATGAGATATCACCTCACACCAGTGAGGATGGCCAACATCCAAAACACAAACAACAACAAATGTTGGCGAGGATGTGGAGAAAAGGGAACCCTCCTACACTGCTGGTGGAACTGCAAATTAATTCAACCATTGTGGAAAGCAGTGTGGAGGTTCCTCCAAAGACTCAAAATAGAAATACCATTTGACCCAGGAATTCCACTCCTAGGAATTTATCCTAAGAATGCAGCAGCCCAATTTGAAAAGGACAGATGCACCCCTATGTTTATTGCAGCACTATTTACAATAGCCAAGAAATGGAAGCAACCTAAGTGTCCATCAGTAGATGAATGGATAAAGAACAGGTGGTACATATACACAATGGAATATTATTCAGCCATAAGAAGAAAACAAATCCCACCATTTGCAACAACATGGATGGAGCTAGAGGGTATTATGCTCAGTGAAATAAGCCAAGCCGAAAAGACAAGTATCAAATGATTTCACTCATATGTGGAGTATAAGAACAAAGAAAAAAACTGAAGGAACAAAACAGCAGCAGACTCACAGAACCCAAGAACGGACTAATAGTTACCAAAGGAAAGGGACTGGGGAAAATGGGCGGGAAGGGAGGGATAAGAGGGAAAAAGGGGCATTACGATTAGCAGATGTAATGTTGGGGGGGCACGGGGAGGGCAGTACAACTCAGAGAAGACAAGTAGTGATTCTGTAACATCTCACTACGCTGATGGACAGTGACTGTAATGGGGTTGGTGGGGGGGACCTGATGAAGGGGTAGTTTAATAATCGTAATATTGACATGTAATTGTAAATTAATGATAATAAAATAAATTATATTAAAAAAATTAATAATATATCATCTACTAAAAAAAAAATACATCAAGAGGACCATACACCATGATCAAGTGGGATTCATCCAGGGATGCAAGGATGGTACAACATTCGAAAATCCATCAACATCATCCACCACATCAACAAAAAGAAGAACAAAAACCACATGATCATCTCCATAGATGCTGAAAAAGCATTTGACAACATTCAGCATCCATTCCTGATTAAAACTCTCAACAAAATGGGTATAGACGGCAAATACCTCAACATCATAAAGGCTATATATGACAAACCCACAGCTAACATCATACTTAAAGGTGAGACGCTGAAAGCTTTTCATCTAAGATCGGGAACAAGACAGGATGCCCACTCTCTCCACTGTTATTCAACATAGTACTGGAGGTCCTAGCCACAGCAATCAGACAAAACAAAGACATACAAGGCATCCAGATTGGTAAAGAAGAAGTCAAATTGTCACTATTTGCAGATGACATGATACTGTACATAAAAAACCCTAAAGACTCCATTCCAAAACTATTCGAACTAATATCTGAATTCAGCAAAGTTGCAGGATACAAAATTAACACACAGAAATCTGTTGCTTTCCTATACACTAATGATGAACTAACAGAAAGAGAAATCAGAAAAACAATTCCATTCACAATTGCATCAAAAAGAATAAAATACCTAGGAATAAACCTAACGAAGGAAGTGAAAGACCTGTACTCTGAAAACTACAAGACACTCCTAAGAGAAATTAAAGAGGACACTAACAAATGGAAATGCATCCCATGCTCTTGGCTAGGAAGAATAAATATTGTCAAAATGGCTATACTACCTAAAGCAATCTACAGATTCAATGCAATCCCTATCAAACTACCAACAGCTTTCTTCAATGAACTGGAACAAATAATTCTAAAATTCATATGGAACCACAAAAGACCCCGAATAGCCAAAGCAATCCTGAGAAGGAGGAATAAAACAGGGGGAATTACACTCCCTGACTTCAAGCTCTACTACAAAGCCACAGTAATCAAGACAATTTGGTATTGGCACAAAAACAGACCCACAGACCAGTGGAACAGAATAGAAAATCCAAACATTAACCCAAACATATACAGTCAATTAATATTTGATAAAAGTGCCTTGGATATACAATGGGAAGATGACAGCCTCTTCAGCAGCTAGTGTTGGAAAAACTGGACAGCTACATGTAAGAGAATGAAACTGGACTACTGTCTAGCCCCATACACAAAGGTAAACTCAAGGTGGATCAAAGACCTGAATGCAAGTCATGAAACCATAAAACTCTTAGAAAAAAACATAGGCAAAAATCTCTTGGACATAAACATGAGCCACTTCTTCATGAACATATCTCCCGGGCAAGGGAAACAAAAGCAAAAATGAACAAGTGGGACTATATCAAGCTGAAAAGCTTCTGTACAGCAAAGGACACCATCAGTAGAACAAAAAGACATCCTACAGTATGGGAGAATATATTCATAAAAAACGTATCTGATAAAGGGTTGACATCCAAAATATATAAAGAACTCATGCACCTTAACAAACAGAAAGCAAATAATCCAATTAAGAAATGGGCAGAGGACATGAATAGACACTTCTCCAAAGAAGAAATTCAGATGGCCAACAGGCACATGAAAAGATGCTCCACAGCACTAATCATCAGAGAAATGCAGATTAAAACCACAATGAGATATCACCTCACACCAGTGAGGATGGCGAACATCCAAAACACAAACAACAACAAATGTTGGCGAGGATGTGGAGAAAAGGGAACCCTCCTACACTGCTGGTGGGACTGCAAATTAGTTCAACCATTGTGGAAAGCAGTATGGAGGTTCCTCAAAAAACTCAAAATAGAAATACCATTTGACCCAGGAATTCCACTCCTAGGAATTTACCCTAAGAATGCAGCAGCCCAATTTGAAAAGGACAGATGCACCCCTATGTTTATTGCAGCACTATTTACAATAGCCAAGAAATGGAAGCAACCTAAGTGTCCATCAGTAGATGAATGGATAAAGAAGATGTGGTACATATACACAATGGAATATTATTCAGCCATAAGAAGAAAACAAATCCTACCATTTGCAACAACATGGATGGAGCTAGAGGGTATTATGCTCAGTGAAATAAGCCAAGCCGAAAAAGACAAGTATCAAATGATTTCACTCATATGTGGAGTATAAGAACAAAGAAAAAAAACTGAAGGAACAAAACAGCAGCAGACTCACAGAACCCAAGAACGGACTAATAGTTACCAAAGGGAAAGGGACTGGGGAAAATGGGCGGGAAGGGAGGGATAAGAGGGAAAAAAAATTAGCAGATGTAATGTTGGGGGGGCACGGGGAGGGCAGTACAACTCAGAGAAGACAAGTAGTGATTCTATAGCATCTCACTACGCTGATGGACAGTGACTGTAATGGGGTTGGTGGGGGGGACCTGATGAAGGGATAGTTTAATAATCGTAATATTGCACATGTAATTGTAAATTAATGATAATAAAATAAACTATATTAAAAAAAATAAAAAATAAAGATTAAAAAAAAGATTAGTTCTGTTTAGTGTTTTGAAATAACCCTAAGGTTTTCCTTCATTTGTTTATACAGAGATTCTTTCAATGAAGTTCTAGGAAAAACACATCTACAGATCCAAATATCTAACAGCCTCTTCTTGCTTTTTTTATGCCTAAAATTTAGCTTTGGCCCTAAGTATGGGACTATGTTATGAATCATCATTCACCACGTTCTTCTACAAATCTGGATATTACTCAGAGTAGAGAATCTTGCAATATAAAGAAGAGTTGGAAGAGTTGGGGGAACAAGAGATAATCATTTTTTAACCAGATAATTAAGCTTTCTATATATTATATGTAATATTCTTTGAAGTGGGCAGTAGTATCTTTAACTTAGTAGAAAAATTCTGTTTGTTTATATCAAACACAAAGCTGGAAGTCTCTGGAGATATTCAAGACCACATACTCATAGTAGGAATTGGTTAAATCCAAACAGTATCAAAGAGACAAAAGTGTTGGTTACTTGAACTGCCCCATTATTACCTTCAACAACTTGGTAATAAAAGATCAAATACATCTAAAAGCTTAGTAAAGTTTCTGAAAAACGCCTAAGTCTAAAGAACATTTTCAAACTGACTAGAAATGGATTTTTAACCATGTGGGATAAAATTACTTGCCATATGGCTTTTCAGTATATTGATACCAATTAAGAACATATATGGTCTAGTTGAACAAAAGAACAGTTCTTGATAAGGAACACAGCCAGTGTAAGAGATAGAAGATAAAGGCAGAGTTGAGTCTGAGTGCTAAGCTGAATCGTTTGAATTTTCTCCTGCAAGCAATGGGAAACTATGGGATTCTGGATTAAAAAACAAACAAACCAAAAAATGGCTTTTTGAAAGTTAAATCTACTCTACACTGTAACCAGAGTAGACTAGGAGAAATGTCAGCAGAGCAGCTGAGACAATATTTTAATACTTTATGATTGAGAGGGTAAGCGAAGTAGCAAAAGGAATGAGAAAGGATAATTTCAAACAACAGTTATTACAAAGGATGATTTGACAGGATTTGGATACCTAAATATAATTTAAAAATATTAAACATGACAGTTGAATATGGAATAAATTATGGGACCTTAAAATAAGAAAATTCAGGGAATGAGATTTTTATCCCTGGAGGGAGAGGAGGAGGATGGAGAGAAATAGAAAGATGATAAATTCAGTTTCAGATGTATTGCATTTAAAGTGGGACTTTAAGCAGACTGTTAATTGCTAGACAGGGAAACCAGAGGACAGGCTAGAAATGAAAATTTTGGAATTTACATATTCATATCTTCCATTTGTAAAGCTTTTCAGTCCCTACAGTAAATTCAAACACATTAGCTCATTTGATCTCCATAGTCGCTCTGAAAGGTAAGCAGGTCAGATATCCCCATTTGCTAGAAGATACGACATAGGCCCTACAAGTTAAGCCACAGACCTAGAAGTAACAGGACAGGAACAAAAATTCAGATCAGTGAATCCTTCTGTGAGCCACAGTGCTATGTTACATCTCTTTAAGATAAAATACCATGATGACTACAAGCTTCCTCTCAAAAAGCACATAACTGCATCATTCTTTACGTTTAAAATATTAGAGACAGTTCATCTTTTCAACTGATGCTTCATGGAATGAATTTTAATATAACTAATTTCACTGCTATACATATAACAGCTACAATTTTATTGTAGCACCAGATTATGGTAGCATGACATCTATTGCTCAAAGTTTCTAAACAATTAGCCAAGGAGCAGAGATAGTCAAGGTGGAGAAATGGTAGAAATGCATGTGAATTTTCCTACTCATGTGAAAACTGAAACTAGCTACCAACATTTCGGTGTCTCAGTGACATTTTTAAAATGCTATTCTTTACTCCATTACTCCAATTTCAGTATGTGCTGCCAAAGCGAGACACATGTCCTATCTTGACAAACTTTTTAATAAAAAATTTATAGCTTGAAAAATGAATACCATAAAACTACAATAGACTAGCTCCTGTCAGATAAATTACCTACCCCTCTGGGATCAAATGTTAAGTATTGAAAATCATAAATGTAATACCCCTAAATATGTTAATAACTTTTTATTGCAACCAACTCCCCATCAATTCTCCCTCCATAATCTCTCACATATACCCCCAGCTTCTTCCTTCTCATACCCTATCTTAAATCATGTACACATGATCTCTTTCATGGGTTTTTCTACAAAGTTCTTGATAGTTACCCCAAAATTGGTCTTTCTAGTTGCCAATCATTTTACACAGCACTGCCCAATTAACCTTCCTAACGGTCACCTATTATCACAAGTGTCTCTTTTCAAGTCTTTGCTGCCTTTCCTCTCTCTTCAGCTACTGTTTACTAAGGGTTTACTATGCAACATTCATTCACTGTGCTAAGCACCTGTTGTGCATTACCTCATTTAACCCTGACAATCGTCTCCTCGTTCAATTTTGTAACTTAGCAAAGAAGCAACTTGTGCAATGTCAAAAGCTAAATGACATAGCTGGGCCTCAAACTGAAGTCTGTTTGACTCCAGGGCACTTGAACAACTTCTATATAACACATTTCAAATTCCTTGACTTAGTCCTAGGATACTTCCACTTTATTTCTACCTTCTCTATATTCCAAATTACACAATTTGCTATTTCCACTACAAGACTTGCAATTTCCCACCTTCACAGCTTTGACAAATGGTTTCTTATACTCAGGAAAAAAGTCCTTCCTGTTCAATTCTTTATTTGTTAAAATGTTCTTCTTCCATTCGTACATTAGGAAATCTTCCTTAATTCTGCCTGCTCCCATCCACAATTTACCCTTCCAGGGTACTTAATCTATGCCTCTGTTGTAGCATTTATTTGTTTCCCCCTCCCCGTAAGTTACATTTTACTTTGATATCCACTCTGCAGCCCTCCATTCTCCAGCTCTGAGCTGACTGTCTTCTTTTTGCCTAGATCGACTCATCATCCTTCTCCATCTGCTCCAGGTCCAAGGCGGCTGACCTCTACAGACTGCATTACCCATGTTCTCTTGTACCCTGGCTTCTCTGGGTTTCAGCCAGGAAGAAGTACACATTGGGAGGGTGGAGAGTAGTTGGGTTCTTTATTCCCCCAGCTTCCTCCTGTGACTTGGTAGATGTTTCTATAAAGGCCACAGCTCTTACCAGGTGGCCCCTTTCCTACAGCTGTAGCTCCTGTAAATTCCAGTTACTACTCCTTCCCTGGCTCCTTCAGTCCTAGGCTTTTATTTAGTAGACTTCCTGCTGTTGCTAATCCTGGGATGCTTGGCCATCCTTGAGAGTTCCCTTAACTCAAACTACACGACTATGAAAAGTCCCTTCATTAAACTCTTCCGTTACTACTCAGGTTGATTTTAACATATGTTTTCTATACGGAATCTGGCAAAACCTGCTCTAATCTGAATTTATTCTTATTCTCTAAGCATTTTTATTCGTTCATTTTTATCCTAAGAATATCTCCTCACCACTTTCCTCCTCCTTCATCTACTCCCTTCTCCTTGAAAGACCTCCAATATATTCCTAAGAAAGGATACATGGGAATGAATTTTTCAAGACCTTGATTTACTTGGTACTACAGCCAATCACACCCTCTGAGTCACTCTTTTGCATCCTTGTCCCTAATCTTAAGTCCTCAGTAGCTTCTCATGACTTCTGGCTCTGCCTTTTTGTTGTTCTCGCCAAGAAAATATTTACAGTGAGAGGGACTCTCTTCTTCCACTTAGAGTAGGAAGAAAAAAAGACAGCAAAAATATTTCAAAATATTTACCTCAGTATAAGGTTTTTGTGTGTCTCTGCAAATGACCAGATTGGAAACAATATAGGAAAACAGACATTATATACAATTGACTCTATAAATTAGTGAAATGTTATATGTTATAGAAGACAATTTTGCACTATCTACCAAAAATCTTAAATAAACTTTTGATCTTTCAATATAATCCCTTTTCTAGAACGTTATAAAGTGTGTTTGGAACTATTTGGGTATATTAATCTACTTTTTCATCTGTAAGTTTAATAAAATGTCAATACAGATCAAGTATTTCTGATGTAAATTTATCATTCTGAGATGTGTCATTAATGTAAAATACATACTGGATCTCAAAGACTCAGTATGGGAAAAAGTGGATGTAAAACATTATTTTTTATATTTAATATATGTGGAGTGGCAATATTTTTTATACATTGTTAAATAAAATATACTATTAAAATGAATTTCACCTGCTTCTTTTAATATTTTTAAATGTGGCTACTAGAGCATGAAGCTCTCCACATGAGCTCACATGGAACAAAGGCAAAGGAATAAAGCAAGCTTTAGAATGGCCTTTGTGTATCACCCCATTTTTACAAATGCACATAAAAGATATGTTTATAAAGTTATCAACAAAAAATCTGGAAGAATATACACAATATTATTTTCAATTAATATCTGTGAAAAGTAATGTTAACAGACCACTCAGGAACTTTTGTACTATATAGATAGATTATAAAATACTGTTCTCAAAAACTGTGTTAGTTTTATAATTTGGAGGACAACACAAAGATGCTACTTTTTGTAAGAAAAAAGAAACTTTAAGTTATAACTACCTTGTTAAAGTCTATAAAAATAAGCAGCAGCAACAAAGTTCTTTCAAGAGTTCTGGAACCATTAGACAAAGAGAAATAATCAAATTATTAACCTTAAGGCCCTAAACAATTTCATAAATAATGCAACAATGAAAAAAGAATTTCTAAGTAAAGCACTTAAGCAATCATTAGGGACATGGCTCTTTGGCCAGGACTTCTTCCCTCTACCAGACATTTCACAAAAATGAATATGTTACATCTTTAATTTAAAAGTAAGAAATCAATCTACCAATGGAATAAGAGCATGAATTATAAGCAAAATCCCAAAAGGGACTACCAACACTTCAAAATATAGTATGAGAAGTTCACAATTTTGGCTGCATTGTTCTTTCATCATGTTAATAAATTCACAATGACAAACTCTCAAAGAATTCTAATTACCAAACTCACATGGCTATTGCTTTGCTTTCTAGGTGCCTATTTCATATAGATTTTATCCATCCCCTTTAATCTTGGGTGTCAATCCTTTAGTGAAATACTTTCCCTGAAACACGTCACAAGATTCAGGTCTGTAAGAACACATCGTAAGAGATTCCAACTTTTGGCCTCACGTGTTTTATAGCTTACTAGAGGAAAATACATGCTCCAAAGGTCAGCAAATTAGTAGATGATTACCTCTGACTAGATGGCTCATTAGTATGTAATCCAACAACTGGCCTTCAAAAATAAAGAGACACAGAGAATAGTTTCCTTGTCATTGAAGAAATACCAAATAATCACTTCAGAGTTATCAGGACCAGAACATTAACCAAAATTAATAAAAAGGATTCCTATCTATTGCTATCTATAAATTAGACTAAAGAAGTGACAATACGGAGTATTTTCAGGACCAGAAGTAGGGTTATGTCATCAGAACAGGAAAGAAGAATCTGAGAAGACGGATGAGTACACAAATGTCACCAGGTTTAGATTCACTGAACTTTTAATATTGTACTATTGCTCACTAAGTGTATGAGTAATGTTCAGTTTTGATCAGATAGTTTTAGAAGGCAAGAAAACATAAGGGGAATAGGTATTATACAAGAAGAAATAAGAACAAAAGGTCAATCTTAAAGATTACTGTACTGCAAATCCTATAGGTAAAAAGGGTTATTAAACTACATTTTCATACAACCATGTAAGCAACCACTTGGTTAAAAAAAAACTTCAGATAGTCACTGCCAAGAAAAATTGCTAAGGCAGAGTCCTTATCCTCAAGGAACATAATATCTAGTATGGAAATCAGATAAGTAAACAAACAAACAAATCCTCTATACAACTGCAATGCTATTTGATAAGTGCTGTACTACAACTGCAGAAAATGCTACAGGAGTTAACCTGTAGAGAAAGAACATCCTAAGAAAACTTATATAAATGGCAGACTGTGAAACCCAAGACCAAGTTATGAATGGTGTCTACTACACAAAAGGGAAAAAAACTAAACAAAATATTAACAAAAGCACACTGAAATCAGTAAAGTTAAACAAATGCTTTATCTAAACAAAATTTTAAATCACCACATAATGAAACTGCAAACTATGCCATTTTTAAGCCTATTTTACAATGTGTAGTAAAAAAAAAACTTAGTGACACTGAGAAGTGACTGGCAGTACCATGGGGGAGGAGTTAGGGTGGATGGAGGGGATGGTGAGGGGGATAAGAGGGCACAGAAATCTCAATCACAACATAAACTGGTTATGGGGATAGTAGTACAGCATGGAGAATATAGCCAATGATTCTGTAACATCTTCCTATGTTGACAGGTATTAACCACACTAGTGGGGATGAGGATTTAATAATGTGGGTAATTGAACCACTGTGTTGTATACTTGAAACCAATATAAGATTGTATATCAACAACTTCAGTTAAAAAAAACACCTAGTGAAAAACACCCTATAGTAGTCAAGAAGAGAAACTGATAAAGCTGAGTAGAACTTGATCTCACTACATATGTAAGCTGTTTATAATCAGGGCAACAAACTGTTTTTCCCCCACTTTCACTATTATTTCAGAGATGAAAAAACTACCTCAACACACGATTACAATTATTCATCAGGACGCAGTCCTGTGACAACCAAGTCACACAATCCCTAGAAAACTGCTTAACTAAATTATTGATAATCACACAATCTATTCAAGATCTATTTATTAAAACATAACACAGTTATTACTATTCCATATGAATGTCACAAACGCGGTTTGTATTCTACTTCCTATCTTTACATTTACATAGTGCTTAATATACACAAATCACTATTGCTAACCATTCTTGATACATCATCTCAATGCTCAAATAAGGCTCTGAAGGGGATTGGAATGTGCCACCCCAAAATGTAACACTTTGACATAACTATCATCTTGCGCTAAAGGCAATTAAGAAACAGCAGACAAAAAACAAACAAACAAACAAAACTCTGCCTACGGATCTGGCTAACAGGACATAAATTCCCCTTTGTAAAGGTACCAGAAGAGGACTCCTAATCCTGGGAGCTGACTCTCACTGAAGGAAAAAGCACCAATTTAAATCTGCATAACAAACCTTACTAAAATAATTTTTATCTTCTACTAGTTTCCCCTACATACTTACCTTCCCACAATTTGCAGCCTAAATCTCCTTCTTTTCCTTGTCTTGTCACTTTTCTACAATTTATTGCCCAGTCTCACTACCTCTTGGGTCTTCAAATCTTTCCTATGAAGCCTTACATATACACATGTAATAAGCCATTTATACTGTTAATTTGTCTTTTGTCAAGTTAATTAGCTGGACTCCATACAGTAAACCTAGGAGAATAGAGGAAAAAGGTTTTTCCTTCCCTACAAGACCTTTGAATCAGGCACTATTACAATCCCCATTCTGAAGATAAGGAGTCAGACTTTGATAAATTAACTTGTCCAGTGTCACATACAAGTCATGAAAGTATTTTAACACAAGTCTGACACTACAATCTGAGTACCTGCATCAGTGCAAGGACTGTAAATGCACCTTAATGCCTGTGAGTAAGGGCCCATGGAAGGGCAAGAAAAAGCCATGAGAAAATTCATCTAATTGTGTTTATATTTTTGTAGAGAAAAGTTAATAAAGAACATGTGAAAGTTTGGCACCGCCACCAGCAACAACATTAAACACATTTATGGCTGAGGACAAACAGAATTGTTTTTTGAATCTCAAATTCTCTCAGGTTGTAAGAGGTGACTAAGTCCAGGCTCTGGTATTAAGCTGACAAGGCAGGCTAAAGTTCAAATAAGTAGTGATAAAAGTACATATTAACATGCATAAGCTTCATTTATAACCCAAACATTACACAAAAATGAGTATCTAAATAATGGATATTCTTTAAAAGCAACCAAATCCTAGCAGCACCTAGTTCAGTGCAGTCATAGGAGGCAGTCAATTGTTTTAAATGAATGAGGTCTTAAAGACACTTCTGAAGCACACAAGAAAATACAGAACCCCTACATCTTAGGTCAAATCAAAGTAATGCTTTTTAAGTGACATTATCAAACATTTTCTTTGACAATGTAAAAGCCTCAAAATATGAAATTGTATTTCAACATAAATTGTTTTGCATGAAGTTTCTGACATTGCAAAGCCAAGCAGTTATAACCAAAAAAGCATAATTCAAAAGACAATTATAAACACAATTACAATTTATATTTGAAATAACTAATTAGATATACTATTAAGTGTAAGAAATCTGAACCTCCTTAACTATTTCACATCTGTCATAGTCCAAGGTGGCTACATGTAATAGATGAGGAACGTGTAGGCTTGGCTGGGAATTACAACATAGAGTAACTTCCCAACTCAGCTGATGCTAAGGCTCTTTCCACTACTTTACTACAATTATGTGAGACAAAAGGCCAAATTGCTTCAATATAATAGCTGAATCATATGATAAGACCAAATTTATAAAAATGATAAAATTAAATAATTGATTTTGAGGTTACCGAAAACTTAGTCTCCATTATTAAACTGACCTATGTAGTCTGGATTGGTGGAAAAACTCACAATTTGAAATGTTAAAATATATATAAGCATGAATCTTTTTACCACACACCCACACTTTTCATGAAGAAACATCTTTAGTACAGCAAAACAGAGCCTGGCTTTTTTTTACAAGTACTTTATCATATTTCATTTCACATTTCCTGATTTCACAACATTTTAAAGTTATAGTAGTCAAGACATTGTGATACTAACAATGGATAGATAGATCACTGGAGCACACGAATCTAGAAATAAGACCCACACAATGTAGTCAAATGGTTTCTGACCAAAAGACAAAGGCAATTCTATGGAGAAAGGATAGTCTTTTCAACAAATGGTCATTGAACAATTGAACAAAATAATACAACTCAACCCAAACCTCTATATACAAAAACAAACTCAAAACAGAACATAAATCTAAGTGTAAAATATAAATTATTAAAGTTGTAGAAGAAAACACAGGAGAAAATCTTTGTGACCTTGGGTTAGGCAAAGAGGTTTTAGATACAATACTAAAAGTAAGAGCCATAAAAGAAAACATGATACTTTGGACTTCAACATAAACATGATGCTTCAGACTTCAAAATATTAAACTCCCATACTTCCAAAGACAATGTTAAGAGGATGGAAAAGGCAAGCCCCAGACTGGGTGAAAATTGTTATAAAACCCCTATCTGACAAAGGACTATAAAGAGCTCTCAAAATTTTAAAACACATGAAGGATTTAGACAATTCACCAAAGAATATAAACAGATGGTCGTTGCACAGCTCTATGAATTTGTTAAATCATACAATGAGAGTTAATTTCATGTGAATAAAAATAAAGATAAAATATTTTTTAAAGAAAATAAATACTTCATTCTTCACCCATTAGATTGGCAGAAAATAAAAAATCTGACAATTCCAAGTTTGGACAAGGATGACTCATATACTGTTGGCAGGAATTGTTACAACTTTAAAGGATAGTTTGGCTACAGCTGTCAAAGTTGAAAATGCACATCAACCAATGGCCCAGCAATTCCACTTATAGGTAGATATACATTCTAGGGAAACTTTCACACATGTGTTCAAGGAAACATACACAAGGATATTCACTAAACACTGTTTGAAATATTGAAAAATTGAAAACAATCCTTCAGTAGGGTAATGAATTAACTGTGGTTAGTGGTTATTACAGAAGGAAAGGAAAAAAATGCATAAGGTACATTGTTGGCTACATTTGTGATTTTGAGAAGGATAACTTACTGGTTTATTTAATAATAGTATACAGTGAAAAGAACACTGTACTTGTAATCTAGAAACATTTAGCATTTAGCTCCAACTCTGCCATTAGCTAGCAGTCAGACTATTGACTGCTTAACTCCATAAACTTCATTTTACTTTTCCTGGAAAATGAAGTTAGGCTATACAACTACTAACATTATTTCCAACTCAAGAATTCTGTGACTCAACAAGTACATAATCAAAAATAATATTACACAGCACCTATGTGGAGCAGCTTTTTCCCAGAAACCCTTAAGTCAGAAACTATCAGAGAAAAAGAACATCTTAGTATATGATTTTCTCCTATGGTTTCTGACCAATATACGTTTTATGTATATAAAATGGACAAAATTTCTTGGTATGTCTGTGATAAACTTTTAAATCAAGATCATAGTTCAGAAAAAGCATATAAACGGCTAAACCCACCATACTGGCTTGGGTCACCCCTCAGGTAAGACTATGTATCCTCCCCTACTTTAATATTCTAAAATAAATTAATATCAATGAGATATTAATGAGTCCATCTTTATTTATCAAGCTCAGGTCTGTCTAGCCAAGTCATTCAAGTACATGGTAATATTTACTTGATTTTTTTTTACAAAGATAAAATGATGAATTGCTTTTATTGTCTTTGTTCCATCTATAAAGATCTCAATATAAATTTGTAGCTTCAGCCTGCTGCAACAGTTTTAAGAGCCTTTTAAAACTTGCAATATGGCATGACCACACGAATGTAGTAAAAAAAAACCATAGTTCACAATCCAAAAAAGTTTATTTAATAATTTCATTACCACAAATACTTATTCTTCAAAGATACCAATAACCAACATGTCATTTTTTCCTACTGCAGAATTCAACTTCTGGTATAACTCAAAAGCATAATTAGGATACTGTCATTATTAGGACACTGACAGGTTTTTTTTTTTTCATTAGAAATATTAACCCCTTTCATCTTGCCAGTAAAATAAAAAATTTCACAGTTTTTGTTCTACAGGCTTTCCGAATCTAAATTCTTAGCTCTAAACGAATACGAAAACACACATTACATACTACTTCTAAAATCCTATCAGATTTTAATTTTAGCGCCAAGTGCCAAAAAACCCTTTCGACAGAAACCCAAATTCCGTGCACATCAGTGTAGGTCAATCAACTAAACAGAAGGTGAGTTATTAGGAAGTTACATAATTTGCACCGAAGATTGTTTAAAGCGCCTTTCATTAAATGCAGTTTACAACAATTTACAGGCTTCAACGTTCACCTTGCAAACTCAGGATAAATTATCAGAAACTGATGAGATGAGGCTTCCCTTTGGAAGTGGTCACAAGGAAATAGAACTGTTTATTTGTTTAAAGAACGCAATGAGCAGCCGAATACCAGGAGCTGAGTCAGGAAGAGGAACGCTGACTGCATTCCGCCTTCTAAAGGAAAGTGATCGCCGAGCCCATTTCCCCGACCTGGCCCGGAGGGAGTCCTGGGACTCGCGAACTTGGGGGCGAGGACACAGAGCGCAGGAGACTCCCTGTCGCGCCCCCGCAGCTCGGGCCGGGCGAGGAGCGCTGTCAAGGTGGGTCCCTTGCCAAAGCAGGGGGAGCGGGCAGGGCCAGGCAGCGTTCCACCGAGGGACAAAGGTTGGGCTTACGCCCTCCGCGGCAGCCGCTGCCCGGGGCAGCCAACCGAGCAGCCCCTGGTCCACCCCGGACCGTGTGCGCCGCGTGTGGGGGAGGGGACGAGCGCGGCCGCCCCTCCCCCGCCGCGCCGCCGGGACCTGTTGATTAGGATCTCCACAGCGAGCCGCTGCCGGTCCGCCTCTTACCTCCGCACCACGGCTGCCACCGATCACCCGCCCCGGCCGCTCCTAAACACTGCAGAAACGACAGCTCCCCAGCGGTACTTTAAATACCGGATAAAGAATCCCGAAACTCCCGTATTCCCACCTCGGAATCCTTAGTCCCCGCCCCCGCCTCGCCGCGCCGCCAGTCGCCGCCGTCGCGGGCGCCGCCGCCAGCGACTCCACCTCGAGACCGCGCGAGACCAGCCCCCCGCGGCCACCGCGAGACCGCGCACGCGCCCCCGGGACGCTGGCGCAGCGGCGCGCCTATCCCCTTCCCTCCTCGGCGCGCCCCGCCCGCTGCCTGGAGAGAGGCTGGCGCCGAGCGCCCAATCCCGAGCCGGCGCGGGGAGGGGGCCCGCTCATTGGCCCACTCTGCAGCTCCCCGCGGCGGGCCGCGAGCGCTCGCGCGCCTGTGAGTAGCAAAGACGAACTGCTTCACGCTCGCAGGCGGTGGGGAAACCGCTTTGAGGTTGATCCTGTGGCTTGGGTTGTGTGGCGCCGCGAGGTTTCGCTGAGGCGTAGTTGGGAGCGGACGAAAGCCCTTGACTGTTCTCCGTGGAAAATTGTCAGCCCCTGAAGAAAATCTGATTCCCCTTGAGGCAACTTCTGTTCTGTGAAACACGTCACACAATCTGACGTTTGTTTTAAAAAGAATCATGACTTGTGTGGTAGCAGAATTTTCTGTTACCGCAGAAGATTCCAAAAAGCTAGCAGCTAGAACCGAATTCTGAAACCCACAAAGGAAGGATGCCAAGGGTCACAGCTGTTTCACAGAAGTCGAGTAAAACTCGATTTAGAGACCTGGGTCAACTAACATCCAGTGCAAGGAAATCCTGATAAGCAAGATCCAGCATCCCATAGGAATTGTTAGCCATATCCAAAACGGGGGGAAAAAAGGACAAAACAAAATTAGTGTGCAACCCATTTTCTTTTCTAAGTTCTTAAATACATAAACTACGTAAATCAAGAAACTTCCTCTAGCTCCTCAATGAATTTTTCTTCCTGTAGCTCAGAGTTTCTCCAGCTCAGCGGTATTAACATCTGGGTCAGATAATGCTTTGTTATGGGGGCTGACCTGGGCATTGCAGGGTGTCCCTGGTCTCTATCGACTAAATGCCGGAAGCACTACTACCCCAATTGGTGACCATCAAAAATGTCTCTAGACATTCGTTGCCAAAAGTCCTCTGGGAGACAAAACCACTTCTAGTTAAGAACCACCCATCTAGCGGCTGAAAGAAAAGGCCTTCCTAGAAGGCTAAATCTCTCTCTCCCATCCTTTCCATTGCCTGGCCCCAAGCAATTTTGCAAAACACCCCCACCCAAATGAACCCTCCAGCTACCTAGCCCTGCTTCCCCAGCTGCTTGGACTCCCGTCACAGGACCCCACCCTAATAAAAATGATGCTCACTATCTGTGTGACAGCAGCTGCTGATCTCAAAGTATGTGGAAATTCCCTTGTAAAGTGCTATTCAAATGTTAGTTATTATTTTTACTTCCTAAAGGCATTTTCACTTTAAAAGAGGGTAGACCCTGTGGCAAATAAAAATTTATTCTCTGGCTAATCGAGCCATTCCCAGAATCCCCAAATCAACTCAAATTACTGGCTTCTTGTGCAAAAAATAGAAGGTAGTTGGAAGAGTGGAAGATATAGAAACTGGAAGAAAGGTGATTGTATTTGAGTTTTAGCTTTTTTGCTAACTAGTTCTGTGATTTGGATGCATGACTAGTTTCCTGGGTCTACATTTTCTCATCTGTAATGTAACAAGCCAATTATTATTTTTATGGATTTGATCTGGTAGCCTCTGCATGAGGAATCTAAGTGGATAGTATGGGGGGGAGGGGGTTAAGAAAATATAATATTCATCCCAAAATAGAATTAAATGGGTAATCTGTGGTTTAAAACCCATCAGAAGAGTTGTTCATCTTGTCACAAGGTAGTTCACCCACTGAGTTACCCTGGAAAATTTGTAACTAACTATTTTGGGTATGTAGTGAAAATCAAACTAAAATCAAGTGTAAGGTAGAGAGTTATCATAGTAAATGTAAATATGCTTCCTTCTTCCTCATCTTGACATCTGCTTAACCCCTCACCAACAGCCTCTGTTACATGTTTATGTAATAAAATGTGTTTTTATTTCATTAAAGGTTTGAAGGAAATTATTTATATTGGCATTTCAGCCATTTGCAACAAATCTGAAATCTCATTTTCAAGATTCTACCATTCACCCTTATACGTGGAATCCTTAACTAAGGCTACATATCCCTTTCGTTTTATCACCTATATGCACTAGAGAAAGCTGAGTTTTTGTACTGAATTAGTATAATTGTATGAACCAGATAATCAGAGGTAACGTAAATTAAAAGAATACTCACTGATTCAGATACAACAAGTTAAAAACAACAAATTAGTAATTATAAAACAAATTTGTAGGTACATTAATATTAAATAAATATCTTTTAAAAATTTGAACACCAAAAAGACAAAAGGCAAACCAGCAAGCCATGAACTTTCTAATTTAATTTGGTTTATTATTACTATTATTATTTTGGTGTTTTATGGTACTTCTTAACCTTTCATAAATGTAGCTAAAAACATTATGTCCCTAAGCTAAGAACATTATGCAGTTGTTACCATGTGGAATAGGAGGTCCCACTGTCTGCAGTTAACATCACTATCATTCAGTACAGGTCACCATCAGTCAACTCAGTTGACTTTCTTAAATATTCACTCATTAATTCAAAAATATATACAGAGTACTTCCTATGTGCTAAGCACCATGCTGCAGGGGGCTGGAAAATGCAACAGTTTCTGTCCTGGAGGAATATACAGTAAGGCGGGGAAAGAGACAAGATAAATCCATATAGGTAAAATACAAGAGAAAGTATGATAAATGAAAATAAGGTGCCCTGTGGACTCAAATAAAGGTAAAGTCCTCTACTAGAAGTTTTACTATTGAATGAGCAGTGAGAAAAAAAAGGAAGAGAGAATAAACTACCATGAAAACACCCACAATAATAGGAAAACCAAGATCTTACACATGGCTTTAAAAAGACATAAAACTTCTGATCAATTTGAATGAAAGAAGTACTCAGAGAAAAGCAAGGACTTATTATGGGAACAAGTAGTCAACAATACCTTCAAGGATATTTAATTTTTACAATGTTAGCCATATGCCACATTTTTTATTTTGCTATTATTAATGTACAATTACATAAGCAATATTATGGTTACTAGACTCCCCCCATTATCAAGTCCCCACCACATACCCAATTTCAGTCACTGTCCATCAGTGTAGTAAGATGCTATAGAATCACTACTTGTCTTCTCTGTGTTATACTGCCTTCCCCAAATGTCCCCCCTCTCCTACATTATGTGTGCTAATCGTAATGCCCCTTTTTCCCCCTTATCCCTCCCTTCGCACCCATCTCCTCCAGTTCATTTTCCTTTGGTAACTGTTAGTCCATTCTTGCGTTCTGTGTGTCTGCTGCTGTTTTGTTCCTTCAGTTTTTTCTTTGTTCTTATACTCCACAGACGAGTGAAATCATTTGATACTTATCTTTCTCCGCCTGGCTTACTTCATTGAGCATACTACCCTCTAGCTCCATCCATGTTGTTGCAAATGGTAGGATTTGTTTTCTTCTTATGGCTGAATAATATTCCATTGTGTATATGTACGCACATCTTCTTTATCCATTCATCTACTGATGGACACTTAGGTTGCTTCCATTTCTTGGCTATTGTGAATAGTGCTGCAATAAACATAGGGGTGCATCTGTCCTTTTCAAACTGGTCTGCCGCATTCTTAGGGTAAATTCCTAGGAGTGGAATTCCTGGGTCAAATGGTATTTCTATTTTGAGTTTTTTGAGGAACCTCCATACTGCTTTCCACAATGGTTGAACTAATTTACATTCCCACCAGCAGTGTAGGAGGGTTCCCCTTTCTCCACATCCTCGCCAACATTTGTTGTTGTTTGTCTTTTGGATGGTGGCCATTGTAACTGGTGTGAAGTGATATCTCATTATGGTTTTAATCTGCATTTCTCTGATGATTAGCGATGTGGAGCATCTTTTCATGTGCCTGTTGGCCATCTGAATTTCTTCTTTGGGGAAGTGTCTGCTCAGCTCCCCTGCCCATTTTTTAATTGGCTTATTTGCTTTTTGTTTGTTGAGGTTGTGAGCTCTTTATATAATTTGGATGTCAACCCCTTACTGGATATGTCATTTATGAATATATTCTCCCATACTGTAGGATGTCTTTTTGTTCTATTGATGGTGTCCTTTGCTCTACAGATGCTTTTTAGTTTGATATAGTCCCACTTGTTCATTTTTGCTTTTGTTTCCCTTGCCTGGGGAGATATGTTCATGAAGAAGTTGCTCATGTTTATGTCCAAGAGATTTTTACCTATGTTTTTTTCTAAAAGTTTTATGGTTTCATGACTTAATTCAGGTTTTTTATCCATTTTGAGTTTACTTTTGTGTATGGGGTTAGGCAATAATCTAGTTTCATTCTCTTACATGTAGCTGTCCGGTTTTGCCAACACCAGCTGTTGAAGAGGCTGTCATTTCCAGATTGTATATCCATGGCTCCTTTATTGTATATTAATTGACCATATATGCTTGGGTTTATATCTGGGCTCTCTATTCTGTTCCACTGGTCTATGGGTCTGTTCTTGTGCCGGTACCAAATTGTCTTGATTACTGTGGCTTTGTAGTAGAGCTTGAAGTTGGGAAGCGAAATCCCCCCTGCTTTATTCTCCCTTCTCAGGATAGCTTTGGCTATTCCGGGTCTTTTGTGGGTCCATATGAATTTTAGAACTATTTGCTCTAGTTCATTGAAGAATGCTGTTAGTATTTTGATAGGGATTGCATTGAATCTGTAGATTGCTTTAGGCAGGATGGCCATTTTGACAATATTAATTCTTCCTATCCATGAGCACGGGATGTGTTTCCATTTATTGGTATCCTCTTTAATTTCTCTCATGAGTGTCTTGTAATTTTCAGAGTATAAGTCTTTCATTTCCTTGGTTAGGTTTCTTCCTAGGTATTTTATTCTTTTTGATGCAATTATGAATGGAATTGTTTTCCTGATTTCTCTTTCTGCTAGTCACCGTTAGTGTATAGAAACGCCACAGATTTCTGTGCATTTATTTTGTATCCCGCAACTTTGCTGAATTCAGATATTAGACCTAGTAGTTTTGGAGTGGATTCTTTAGGGTTTTTTAGGTACAATATCATGTCATCTGCAAACAGGGACAGTTTAACTTCTTCCTTAGTAATCTTGATGCCTTTTATTTCTTTGTGTTGTCTGATGGCCATGGCTAGGACCTCCAGAACTATGTTGCATAAAAGTGGGGAGAGTGGGCATCCTTGTCTTGTTCCCGATCTTAAAGGAAAAGCTTTCAGCTTCTCGCTGTGAAGTATAATGTTGGCTATGGGTTTGTCATATATGACCTTTATTATGTTGAGGTACTTGCCCTCTATACCCATTTTATTGAGAGTTTTTGTCATGAATGGTTGTTGAATTTTGTCAAATGCTTTTTCAGCATCTATGGAGATGATCATGTGGTTTTTGTCCTTCTTTTTGTTGATGTAGTGGATGATGTTGACGGATTTTTGAATGTTGTATCATCCTTGCATCCCTGGAATAAATCCTACTTGATCATGATGGATGATCCTTTTGATGTATTTTTGAATTCAGTTTGCTAATATTTTGTTGAATATTTTTGCATCTATGTTCATCAGGGATATTGGTCTGTAATTTTCTTTTTTTGTGGTGTCTTTGCCTGGTTTTCATATTAGAGTGATGTTGGCCTTATAGAATGAGTTTGGGAGTATTCCCTCCTCTTCTACTTTTGGAAAATTTTAAGGCGGATGGGTATTAGGTCTTCAGTAAATGTTTGATGAAATTCAGCAGTGAAACCGTCTGTTCCAGGGGTTTTGTTCTTAGGTAATTTTTTGATTACCAATTCAATTTCTTTGCTGGTAATTGGTCTATTCAGATTTTCTGTTTCTTCCTGGGTCACCCTTGGAAGGTTGTATTTTTCTAGAAAGTTTTCCATTTCTTATAGGTTACCCAGTTTGTTACCATATAATTTTTCCTAGTGTTCTCTCATAATTCTTTGTATTTCTGTGGTGTCCATAGTGATTTTTCCTTTCTCATTTCTGATTCTGTTTATGTGTGTAGACTCTCTTTTTTTCCTGATAAGTCTGGCTTGGGGTTTATGTATATTGTTTATTTTCTCGAAGAACCAGCTTCTGCTTTCATTGATTCTTTCTATTGTTTTATTCCTCTCAGTTTCATTTATTTCTGCTTTAATCTTTATTATGTCCCTCCTTCTACTGACTTTAGGCCTCATTTGTTCTTCCTTTTCTAGTTTCATTAACTGTGAGTTTAGACTGTTCGTTTGGGATTGTTCTTCTTTCCTGAGGTAGGCCTGTATTGCAATATATTCCCCTCTTAGCACGGCCTTCGCTGCATCCCACAGATTTTGCAGTGTTGAATTATTGTTGTCATTTGTCTCCATATATTGCTTGATCTCTGTTTTTATTTGGTCATTGATCCATTGATTATTTAGGAGCATGTTATTAAGCCTCCATGTGTTTGTGGGCTTTTTAATTTTCTTTGAGTAATTTATTTCTAGGTTCATACCTTTGTGGTCTGAGAAGCTGCTTGGTACAATTTTAATCTTTTTGAATTTACTGAGGCTCTTTTTGTGGCCTAGTATATGATCTATTCTTGAAAATATCCCATGTGCACTTGAGTAGAATGTGTATCCTGTTGCTTTTGCCTCACTTATTCCTACCCTTTTTGTGTGTTCCTGTGCTAGACTGGCAATGTGCAGACAAATAAGATATGGTCCAGGAGAAATTTTCATTTTGGAAAGAAGAGGTAGCAAATGTGGAGCATAGAAAATTTTCTAATGAAGAGAAGATGAAGACTGAATGCCAAGAAAAAAGAAATTAAGTTTATTTTCCTTGAAAAGGGCTATGAAATTACCCATATCTTTTCTTCACCAAGCTCCCAACCAAATCTCTATTTTGTTTGTGGAACCAATTCCAGCTGTGGCTTTACAGACAGATGTGAATACCTGTGCCTGGGTCTGGGGTGGTATTTCTGCTGAACTCCTAAGCGTTGAACTCCATTGCCTATACTTCCTCTCTTGGACTCACTCTAATTGAGATTTAACTCCACCACTGCTTCAAAAGAGCTTTTTCCAAGGTCACTGATCAGATCCACTTTGTTAAATGTGAAGGTCAATGTTATAGTCCTCTTCCTTGAGTGACCACACCACTGACGTTATTGAGCATTTTCTCCTTTTTGTCTTCTGCACTCCTGAAACAACACCTTTGCTTCTCTTCCTACTCACTGGCACCTCCTTCTCAGTCTCATTTGCTGGTTCTTTATTTCCCTAAATGCTAAAAGTTGGAGTGCTTTCTACTTCTGAGTGGGTTTGAATCCCAGCTCTACCACTTGCTGTTTGATCAGAAGAAAATCACTTAATTTCTCCAGATTGTTTCCTCATCTATAAATTGAGGATGATAAAAATAAAAACAATTGTTGTGAAGACTAAATGAATCTCTATATGTAAAGTGCTTAGAACAGTGCCCAGAACTGTATGCATTAACTCTTTGTCCTTATACTTATAATGATGTCCTTTATCACTCCCTGCCTACATGATTTCATCTGATCTGTGTTTTTAAATTCCATCAAGGCACTGACTGTCAACTCTAAATTTATCTCTAGCTGAAACTTCTGCCCTAAACTCCACAATCATGTGTTCAGTTGTTGGCTCAACATCTCCATTTGGGTTTCTAATGAGCCTAAGAAATTTAACATATCAGAACTTTTCATTTTTGTCCAATTTTCTTCATTGCAGGATATGGTAATGCCACTATTCTAGTTGTTCAGGCTTTCACTTTGCTCATTCAATCCACCAGGAAATCCTGTAAAGGTATTTCTACCTTTAAAACATATCTGGAATCTAACCACAGCTCACCAACCCCACTGCTACCATTCCAAGACATCATTGCTTTTTTGCCTGGATTATAAAATAGGCCCTTTCCCACCTGTATTTTCTCTTCTCAACAATGCAGCCAGAGTTAAATAAATAAACCCTGCTGAATAAAAGCAGGATCAAGTCACTGCTGTGCTCAGTGGCTTATAGCCCAACATGATCGCCCTGACATCAACTCTTACCACTGGTTCCCTTTCTCATTTCACACAAGCCACACAGGCACTTTTGCTGCTCCTCACATATTCCAATAGCTTTTGCCACAAAGCCTTTGCATTTGCTGTTTCTTAGGCCTGAAATATCCAATCTCCAGGTGCCTACTCTCCCTCACTTCCTCTAGGTCTCATTTCAAATGTCATTAGAGAGGCCTGTGCCATTCTAGGTAAAATAGCCCCATCTCTCATGCCCTACCTCCCAGCAATCCTTATCCACCACCCCTTGCCTAACTTTATATTTCACTGTATTCATTATCTGACATATTGTATATTATCTCTCTCCAACAAGAATGTAAGCTGAATAAGGGCAAGGACTTTATTTTATCTACCACTACTTATTTTTAGGTTCCCCAGCATCTAAAGCAGCACCTGACACATAGACGGTACTCAGTAAATATTTGTTGAATGATTGAAAGAAACAGACATGAGTAAATGGAACAGGGTGATAAAAGGGTCAAATAAAAACTTCAGCTTTGTCAAATGTTTCACTTATCACTAGCCTGTCTTCGGAATAATTTCTTCCTAAAGATGATTATTTTGCTCCTGTGTGGTGAGGGAGGGAGACAGTATGACAAGTGCAAAGAGAAAACTATTTGTTCTTTGCTGCTTTCTTCCTATGTTTCATGGGTCATTCCAGCTACTATAATAATTCCTCATCTAATTGTGACAGCTGAAAATTCGAAAATAAAAAGCTCCTTCAAAAGTCAAAATAGATATAACTAATTAGTTGCCCTTGACTTTTATTTCTGAACTTACAAAAGTTTCTGAGAAGCTTAGATATCTTGTTTTTAATATCTAACATATAAGGGCTTATGGGTGTGACCCTTTCATGAATGTGTCCGTTCAGAGCATACATACCCCTATGTACAGGGCAGGGGAAGTCTTAGGCCCAGGAAGGGAGTTTCTGATGGAAATTACAGATCAGGTCTAGGAGGTAGTTCTAACTTGGAATTTGCAAAACATCAGTAGAAACAGATGCCTGGGACTTTATGAACTTCCTTCTCATGGAAAAGTCCTAACCTTGACATGTGATAGACTCCAGAAGAATTAGAATAGGCATTGGTCCTCAACTAAGTTTTAAGAAATATGTTGGGTGGAATGAGAAATCTGGAATGCCACAGTGGATCCCTGTGGGAACACTGAGAAAAAGATACTGTTTTCTTTTCTTTTTTCCAGAGAATTTTTCTGAAGAATTTTTCAAACTGTATATGGGTATATAAACTTTTAAATCCTGTAAAAGTAAACAGTGTGAAGCTGGTGCCAGGGTCTGACTAACCAAGTACTCAGACTGAAAGCTTTTAGGCCTCATGGTCCCTGGATAACACTTGAAGCAAATGCAGGAAGGTGCAGTAAGCAAATGAGAGCCTCCCAAGCTTTGTAATCTCAGTTCAGAGCATAAGAGTTCAGAACAATTTGGCAACAAGAATAAAAATGCACTGACTTTTTTTCTTGCAAATCTAGAATACAGGAGATGAATACACCCAGGATCTTTTAAAATGCATGACTTAGTTTCTTTTTCTTAACTTCTAAAAATATAATTTGTAAACATCTATATACATAAACTAAATGTTTAAAGTCTGAGACTCTCGTGTTTCCTCTTACCTAGTAACCTAAAAGTCAAAGCCATTAATTCAAAAATCATAGTTTAAACAACTATTCCTTGAAAAATATCTTTGAGCACAATTGTGTTTAGCAGTATAAAGAGCCAACCCTTTGTAAAGTGTTGGAAGATTACCTTTATGCTATGTTTGAATTAGCTTTACATTTGATTTAGCTTTAATGAAGAAAATTGAGCTGTTTCAAAGGGTGACCAAAACTTCAGTTAATATATTTCATAAGATATTTAGTAGTTCTCATGTAAAATATACTCAGAAGGACAACCTCGTCTAATAGTAAAATTAGGGGTAAGTGAGACTTTGTAATACAAAATTACATGCAAATGTAATCTCTCTTGTTTCTGTGGGTTAGGAAAGTGGGAGCTTCCTTTAGCTGGCTGGCTCTGGCTGAGAGTCTCTCCCAGGGCCACAGTTAAGAAGCATCTGGGACTGCAGTCATGTGAAGGTGCGCCTGGAGCTGGAGGAATAGTTTCTAAGAAGGCTCCTTCACATGGCTGTTGACTAGAGGCCTCAGTTCCGTGCCACATGGACCTCCCCTTTGGATGTGACAGCTGACTTCTTCCAGAACAAGTGACCCAAGAGAAAAGCAACCAAGACAGAAACCACAGGGCCTTTTTATGATGTAGCCCCCAAAGCTACACCCCATCACTGCTACTCTATTCACCTGAAGCAAGCCACCAAGTCCAGCCCACACCCAAGGCAAGGGGAACAGGTTCCATCTCTTGGAGGAGTACCAAGTATTTGTGGGCATATTTTAAAACCACCAGAATGTTTGATTAGTACTTAACCAATCACATATTTTCATGTTAACATATTTAGAGCTGAGGGCTAGTTGATCTGTGAACTTGGGGCTTTTTCCTACCTTCTGAGCAATAACGCAGGATGGAGTAGATAAAATCACAATCTATTGTCTGTGTGCACATTAATAATAGCCGTATTACCTGCCTCCCTCCCAAGCCCACCCACGGCCTAACTCAGGTTCTTGCAGAAAATCCTCCGTCGTTCCTTTCTTGTGGGCACAGGAAATGTCATACTCCCACAGCAGGGCTGCTTCCACTCATAGCGAAACATTTTTGCTAAGGCATTTTGTCAAGTGGTGTGGAGAGTTCAAGAAAGTCATACCCTAAACTTCTTTGGCATTTCTCTTGTCGTCACACACATCTAGCCCTCAGTGAACTTTAATAGATTCATGCTACATGAATTTTTTCCTTACAGAAGTTGAGTTGCTTTTTCTGTAGTAAGATAGGTTTACTTATGTGTTCAAAGAGCCACGGAGGCTTTCTGCCCTGCAGACTCTAGATCTGCTTGATGTGTTTTAAGGTACAAGGATCCCTCAAAGAACAGACAAGTTTATGATGACAATAAGGTTTTTTTTATACTAGTTCCAAAAACAAAAAAGCCTTTTTTGATCTATATCATATTGCTGCTACAGAACTTCACTAAGATACTGGAAAATGTGCCAGGTTGAGACTTATGACTCTGGGAAATTGATTCCTTCCTATAGCACTCATGCTCTCTCTCTAGTCAGAAAGTCTGTGACACTCCTACTTTGTCCTGGTCCCATGTGGTGGTGGCAGTGGCATTTCTAGTAGCAGGGACAGTGAGAATCGTACGTGGCTCTGGGCCCTCTGGCAGCAGTACAACTATGCACTTCTGATGTCAGCCTGTTTATATCTAAAGGCTCTTCTAGCAAGTATTTGACATTCAAAGACTGACTTTATATCTAAATCATGGAGATCATCTACTTCCTAGAAAAGTAACACTGCATCCACTTGCAACAGCCATAGAATAAGCTTATTCCTCTTTAGTTGGATTTTCCTTAATACTGACATTAACAGACCATTGCATCTAATTTGACAGCTAGTTATGTTCAAGATGAATATCTGTTATTTACATATTAGTTATTTATCCATTCACATGAAATATCCTCATTTTATTAAAAGATTTCCAAAGTGCAGCTTAAAATATTTTTGTTTTAAAATACAATAAGTCATGAATATATTTTCCTTGTAATAAATGTAGTCTTAAGAATTATGTTCTAAGGCTATGCTGACCATATTAGTCAGCATAGTTACTGAGTATTTTCACAATAACAGAAATTATATTAGGCAGTGCTGTACTAAGGAATCAATAATCAATCAATATGAACTTTTTTTTTTAATAGTAGGAGGATGTGGGAATAAGTAGCATAAACGAGTACTGGCCCAAGATTCTGAAAGCTTAGGCAAACATACAAGGAAAATGTAATAAATTTGTCCTTAAGTTACAAAGAATATTGAATATTGTAGAAAGTTGGAAAACAACTCAGTTATGGAATATTTATGCTTTTTTTTAACTACAAACCTATATTTAAGAAAAAAAAATTCAAGAGCAAGCAAGTTTGCATGTGTGTCTAAACTGAGTAAAAATTTGTAACTTCATGCTGAACTTCCTTGAGACTTTTATTCTATGAAAATATGATATTACCTTTAAAAATAATCTTATTAAGGTATAATTTATGTGCAATAAAATGCACGCATCTTAAAATAGTAAGTTAGGTAAATGTAAACACCAATATAAGTACCACCTCAGTCAAGATATAGAACTTTTCCTTTACCTCAAGGAGTTTCCTTGTCCACTTTGTAGTCAAGACCCTCCAGCCCACCCCAACTCTAGCAACTGCTGGTCTGATTTGTCTTTATAAATTGTTTTACCTCCTAAATGTTCTTTAAATGGAATTATACTATATGTATTATTTTTGTATCTGACTTCTTTCACTCAACAGGATGTTTCTAAGGTTCACACAAGCTGTTGTTGCATCTATTAATTAGTTTTCTTGTTGTTGTTAGTGACATCACTGCATGAACATATCACAGTTTGTTGAACCATTCACTTGTTGGTGGGCATTTGGGTTGTTTCCAGATTGGGGCTAGTATGACTAAAACTCCTGTGACCACTTGTGTATAAGTCTTGTTTTGAACAAATGTTCTGTGAACATGTTTTTATTGAGTAAATACCTAGAGTAGAATTGTTTGGTCATATAATAAGGTTGTCTTAACTTTATAAGACACTTCCTGTTTTCTAAAGTGGTTGTACAGGGACTATGATGTATACATAGTCTAGCTGTTCCACAGTCACCTACCTGTACTTGGTATGGGGCGGTATTGCCTACTGGAGGACTCGGTTACTAGGTATTAATAATCAGTCTTAGTTGTGACTTTCTTCTCTACAGAATCAATTTGTTCTAGATAATCTCTCTCAAGGGAACATTTTTTATAATGAGACAGTCATCGCCAAATTAGAAACTGTTGGTTTATATATATGTTCATAACTTAAAAATGGCCCTGATAGTAATCTCATCTTAGTTGCACAGAAATCTCCTATTTCACTCCTGATTGTGGAGGTAGGAAAGAAATCTTTCATCTTTGGAACAGCAAGGACAGGAAAAGGAGGAATCTGTTGGGCTGTGGGCCAAAGGGAATGGGTAGAGGATTTTTCTCTAAAACAGCCCTGTCCGAAAGAAATATAATATGAGCCACATGTGTAATTTTGTGACATATTATGTAGGAGGAAATTAAAAAAGTAAAAAGATGAAATTAATTTATCAATTTTAACCTGATGCATCCAAAATACTATACTTTAAACATGTAATCAGTATAATTATTAATGAGAAATTTTACA
Source organism: Smutsia gigantea (assembly GCA_032199065.1). NCBI lineage: Eukaryota > Metazoa > Chordata > Mammalia > Pholidota > Manidae > Smutsia > Smutsia gigantea. Next base: position 115,831 of record JAVSCE010001361.1, on the reverse strand, counting down.
TTTTTTTTCATGCTCAGACTTCAAAATCTAATGTGTATTTTACACTTACAGTATATCTGAATTCGGATGCTAAATTTTCAACAGTTGAAGTGAAAGTGTTTAATGAAAACAATAATCTACAATACCCGTTTTTAAATTTAAATTAAGATTAATTTAAAATTCGTGTTCTCCGTTGCACTAGCCACATTTCAGGCACTTAATAGTCACATATGTCCCTTTGCTACCATATTGGACCATGTACTTCTAGAGGGTTAGATGGGGAAGGGGAAGATGGAGGGGAGACAAATTCTTTGTTCCAACTCAGATCACAGTAGAAATACTAGTACTACTTGTGTGAAATTTGATACATATTAAATTTTTTCTAACTGTATGATTTTGAACAATTTAACCTCTTTAAGCTTCACTTTAACTATCTGTCTATAAAACAGGGATGTAATAATACCCCTCAGATTACCGTGAACATTGAGAATGCATGGAAAGCAGATTGTAGAATGACTGGCAGCTTTTTGAAAATCTTAGAAACCTGACAGCATTGGGCTAATATCCAAAGGAACAAAGTAAAATCAAAGAGAATAACAAATTTATCTAATAACCCTAAAGAAAAGAAGTCCTATAGATAAAAACTGGGTGTATGAATTGAAATTTTAGTTTTGTATAGTTCTCTACCTTCCTTTAAAATCGATACCCACAATTATAAAAATTAAGATTTAAGAAATTAGAATGATAGGGACTTAATGCTTAATGATGAGCAGGAGGCTTTATTTCTGCCACATGGAAGATACTGCAGCATTTTTCCTTTGCATTGATGGTTATTTCTTGGGCTGTGGTTGATTTTTAGTTTAGTTTGTATTTATCTGACAAAAAAAAATGGGTAAGTTCAATTAATTCAAAAGTCTAAAACAAAATATTTTAAACTTTATTACTGTTAAGTATAAAAAATTTTAAACCCAAGTATGAGTAAAATAAGTGATTGAAATAATAAAATTATATTTATAATACAACTTTTCTTCTTAATATGACCATAAAGATCCTTTGGACAGATAAGATCTCATTTTTTGAAACAATGTTAGAGATACCTCTTAATTCCTTAAATTTTTTGTTTTTAAAAGCTATTTCTTACCCACATTAGAATGTAATAAATCAAGATGTCAAGATTAAGATTATGGGTTTTGTTCTTTAAAACATACTGATGTGTCACTTAATTAATTGCAGTTCTTGATCTGTGTTGAGTCCTAAAATAAGTCATATATATATATATTTATACACATATAATATATGCTCCTTGTAAATAAGGGACCAAGTACTTTTCACATTATCTCAGTTGTAATAATATGAGATCTTACTAGTAATCAACTTTTTCACCATTAAAACAAATCATCTCCCTTTTCCCATACACTGGCAAGTCACAATTTAAATATATCTGGGAACCACTTTTTAAGTTTTAGAAGTCATTATTTAAATAGGGTATGTATATCATCATTTTTGCCCTTCTTTGCATTTACAGATCTCTCTTAATGACACCCCAGTATTTGAAATTTCATTGTTGTAGAAAATATAGATCAAAAGACGAAATCATTTTAGAATACTGGGTTATCTTTAAAATAATTTCTCTCTCTAAATTCTATAATATACTGAGAAGTGGCAGGGCCTGGGACTCTAGGTGGATATAGGAATCAGCACATGTCACCCTGAGTGCCACCCCTTCATTGTCCACCACCATAGAACAACATTAAGAGCATATTTTCAGGGGAAAAGAAGTGACTAAGGAGTATGTGGGGGTCAGGGATTAGGCAAAGACATTTGTTATTTTTTGGCCACACTGTTTTCCTCTGGGGTGCATTACCTCTGGGCCACCGTGTGCATCTGGGTGGGGCCCTGGTGATAAACTGAGCCCTCAAGGGCTAAACCGCCTTTGGTGACAGAATGACAAAAGGGTGGAAAGAAGGCTGAGCACCCTGATTCCATCATCAGAGCCCTGATGAGATGAGCTTGTGGTTCCTGCTGAGGCACTGCTGGTTCACCAACCTTCCCTTCAGTTCTGTGAACTCAGCCTCTAGGTGCACACGTTCATGCACTCAGACGCACACACACCCACACCCCTCCTCCTCCGCCCCACACAGAGCATTAGTTATGTTGGGAGAGGAAGACGAGAGAAGTTTTCATTCTTAAGTAACTCACTGCAAACTAGTATCTCCAAGAAATTTAGAATACAGTAGGCCAGGGCCAGCACATCCCACCTTGCAGGTTAGGCACTGCACAGAGACCCAGCTTCATGCAGTGTACACTCTGCACAACTATACGTGCAGCCCTGGAGATGCTCTATAAAAATTCGTATCATTTTGGTATGGAAGAAGAGGTCCTTGGTTGGGTCGGCTAGTACAAGAGAGCAGTGTGAAGGGAGCAAAGAGGAAGAAGAGTAGGAATGAGAATGCAAGGAATCGTTTGACGTCCAGTCAAAGCAGCAGCAAGTAAATCCCTCCCAGTGCCTCAGCTGCACAGAGGATGCATTTTGGCCCATGATGGATTCTAGAGCAGAAACCATGACGAACCCTCAACCTTCCAAGACACCTCTATTGTTACTACAATAGAAGTAATAAGACTCAATGTTAAAAGGTTCAATTAATTGACAACTTTTTGTGAGGGTCGTGTCTGTCTTTACATCTATAGAGACTTATAACTGTGAAAATTTACCTTGGGTAAATTTTCCATTGGCCTTTTGTTTTTGTTTTACTTTCCTTACATCCATTCCCCTGAGAAACGGGGAGACAGGTGAGGCACAAGGTTGAGGAAAGTAGAAGAGCGTTTGACATGCAGGCAGGAGCCACAGGGCAAAAAGGAAAACAGTCGGGGAAGTGGAAGAGGGATCATTAGAGAAAGCGGAAGTGAGGCAGAAAGAAAAAAGCCAAAGACAGGAGAGAAAAGAGGCACAGGAGGAGAGAGAACTTAATTTGTGTCTTAAATACAAATCATGTTCTAACCATTTCATCAAATATGTCTTTATTCTTTCCAATGGAGCCCCTTGTCAAACTTCATCAACAGGCTCCCTTTAAGGGTCCTCCCACCCTTTCTGTTTTTAGCCTGGGTTTCATAAACAGGAAGTCAACCTGGCTTCTTAGGATTCCAAGGAATTTGATTTCAATAGATAAGAGGAAAGTGAAAAAGAAAGATAGGTTGGGTAGGGAGGACAATCCCAGTATTTAATAAACAATTTTCCCCTCTCTTCTTTCTCAAATCTCTATCCTTTATCTCATTTCTTTCCATCTTGGAAAATACCATAGACCATAAATAAGTGCATTGTTTGGGCTCACTGTAAAGAAATCAGCAAAGATAAGGAGAGTAAAGCCTAAAGAAGTAAGAAATTGAAAGTCAAGAAAGAAGAGAGATGAACTGGATTCAAAGAGAGGTTTAGCTCAGGCCCTGCCTCACTGCCTTTTCATAAAAATAGAACCTCTGAAGTGCCACTTTACCCAAAACCTTACTCAGAAAGGAGCCAAGGTGTAATTTTTTCAAACTGCTGAGGAGTTGAGAGATGAATAATGAGAGACCATGTTCCTCAACTAGCATAGCCCAGGAATTGGGTGAATGTGACTCTGATGAAGTTCACAGTATCAGGGTTTTGTTATACTGCACTGAGAAGCAGGTACTATTCTGGTTTCTGCTTAGAATAAAAATCAGATTGACAGACTCGCTTTAGTTTATGTTCAGTCTAAATTCAGTTGTACAAAGGGTTAAGCTTCTACTAATCTTTGCTTTTCTTGGGGTACAGAGTGTTAAGTGTGAGTAAGAGAGTATGAAAAGGGTAAAGGAAGTGATTCAGAGGAGTCCGAGGAGGGGGAAAGAAATGCTAATCAGAGGGAAAATGGAAAAACTATGTAAGCCTAAGCAAGGACAAGGGGGAACATACAGGAGGGAAAAGTGGAAAGAATGAGAAAAATACATGAAAGAAAACAAACAGGGATAATCATTAATACTTTGTGAAAACTGCAAGCCCAGCTTACGTATTGTACCATCCTTGGGATTTAACATGCTGGGGGTGGAATTTTGCTGCACATTCGCTGTGTCTTTGCTTTGCTCCTGATTTCCAGAGCCCCATTTCAAGCTGCCTGCCGCATTTACAAAGATGGGTCGACAGGACCACAAACACATCAGTTTATAAAATCATAACAGCTGAAAGGGCCTTGAGGCAGCTAACCCAGCCCTCCTCTTTCCCCCACCCAGATGCACACACATTTGATAGCTGAGGAAACTGAGGTCCAGAGAGATTAAATGATACATTCATGCAACAGAGGAAGTGCAGTTAGAAATCAAACCTAGTGCTTTCAGTTCTAAGTTCAGTGCTTGCTAGCTGCTGTCTTCATCTTTTCATTCCACATTTCCTACAGTTCCTCTCCCTTGCATATTTCATGGACTCACTGCCTCCCAGTCATGTTGTTTCCAAACGTCAGTCATAAATTGTTTTTCCTCTTGTCTCCAGAAGTAGTCAGTCAAATCTTGTTGACTATGTATTCATGTCCTTGTTTCCATCTGACTGCTTCTTACCTGGTTCAAGACCTTGGCACCGTTCACCTGGACTACTATAATGGCTTCCTACCTCTAGCCTCCTCTAGCTTCTCTTAGAGATTGTAGTCAGAGTAATCGTCCTAAAACATAACACTAATTTTGTCATTTCCCTGTCTCAGTGGCTCCTCCTCATTTACCAAACAGTACAATCCAAATTCCTTAGCACGGCCTAAGGCTGCTGCAATCTGGCGCCAGCCTTGCTCCCGGCTGCATCTCTTACTACTCCTAAACCGAATATGCCTGGCGCTGGCCCATATCTTTGATTTCACTCACACTAGTCCCTATATCCAGGATATTCTAGTTTCTCCTTTCCGAACTAAATGAAGGCTTCCTTCACAGAATAGCTTGTGATTTTCTCTTTTGAACTAAAATTAGAGTCCCTTTTTTTCTTAAAGTGGCTATAAGTAATATTCTAACTTACATTATTTGTACATGTCTTGAGGTGAGGCAGTGTCCTGTCACTATTTATTTGCAGTCTCTCCTGGAGCCTGCCACAGGGCCTCATATAGAATAAATCAGCATCAAATACTTGTTCAGTTGAACAAAACTGAGTTTGTGCCAGAAAACAAGTGAAAGAATCACAAATAAGATGAAAATTAAACTATCAATATCCTGCATTAATTTAAGTTTTCGTAGCTTAAATGAGTGGTTCAGAAAATATGTAGGATGTACTAATTATATGTTAATGTACTAATTATGTGTCAGTGCTAATGCTGCTACTAGATTTAGCCTTACCTTTAGAAAGTAAGAGAAAACTATTTGCCTATTGGACATCTCTGGAATTTCCACAGATTTACTTTGATTTATTTTTGAAATAAAATTTGGGGTAGAAATTAATAGGTGAAAATTCTATAATACTGCAAAAGAGATTTTGCATTTTTCTTATAAAATACAATAACATTTCCCTATAGTGTTTTCAGTTTCAGTACTATAGATGGGAATACAGGTAAAACCACATTACAGTAGAACTCATTTAGTACTTTTGGACACTAAAGCCTGCTAGGAAGGCCCAAAGACAAATCCCATCTATAAACATCTATAAACATTTGCTTTGTTTTGGGTAGGACTCTTGAAAATGTGACTAAAAATACCATCAAAAGTGTCCTTAGTTTTTGAAGTAGAAGTATTTTTTTCTCTCTATTTAAGTCCAGTAAAATGTGCCTCTATGTTCCTTCCACAATTTTCTTCTATGTGCATGACTGGAGCTGAGGCCTATTCCACCCTCAGGTTAGATGGTAACTTGGCTGTGGGGCTGCAGCAATCAAGGGGAGAGATCTCCACCTGTGCCTATAGGACAACCTCCATGTCAAAAACTTGTCCTCAGCCAATGAAAGATCCTGAGACATGGAATATGTAAAGAAAACACTGCTGGAAAAAACATTAAATGGCATCACCTGACAGCAGAGCAGAGGCCAAAGATACAAGCAGGAAGAAAAGAGGGACTAGATGATTTTAGATTTGTCAAAAAAGTATAGATGTGAACTATTCTGCTTCCAAATCAGCAAGGATCTATTTGGGTTTTGCATGGTTCATGCCCAGTGAGTTAGATTCAGGGAACTATGAAATCAGCACAGGAAAAAGGTGAAGCGATGCCTACCACTGAGAGATGCCATGAGGATAGGCTTTGAGAAAGGCTCTCAGAATGAAGCAAGAGCAGGAAACAATGAATCACATCTGGCTGGATTCCTTTGCTCTTAACTACTCTTTCCAGGACCCAGAGGTGATTACTAGATACCAGAGATCACAAAAGAAATGTAGTAGAATTTGTTGCATACCTGAAGTGTCCGAATCAGTTTTCTTGCTCCTGTAAAAATAAACACATTTCAAAATTTTGCCCGTGTAACCACAAATATTTAGAAAAGAACGACTAAATATCAGACACCCAGCCATTCTCTAAATGCTTTGTAGTTAGTAATGAAACATGCTTAGCAATACATGTTAGAGTAAAATTATCTAAATTTCTATAACATGGAAGCTCTCCAACCTGAAAAGTCATAAAAGTGAATTGTGTGTAGTAAGTATCTATCTTTATTCTATCTGTTACCTGTCATTCCATGAGGCTGTGGGCTTCCCTATCCTGCTGTCTCTCCAGTTCCTGAAAACTCATTTGGGATTGAGAATGACAGAAGCTAACTGCAGCTGCCTAGGGGTGAATAGAGTCAGTGGTGCTGGGAATAGAGGTTTTCATAGAGACCTGGGGGATAAATTCCGGAATGGGTGAGTGCATCGGGTTAGAAGTTGCCCGCCTCTGCTCGCTTCTTCATCACAATCTCTGTGGCCCTGATGTTGGCGACAGGGCTTGGAAAACCTGCAGGTGAATAACCCACCCAAGTATTTGCTCAAGTTATTACATTTCTTAGGGTTTAATGGATAAAATAGGAGAGTAGTTTTTCAGACTATCTCACTTTCAGAATTCTCTTTGGATAAAGAAGTTTGTTTTCAGCATTCCTAATTTTTTAAATAAATAACAAGAATTAAAATACTTTCTTAACCTCATGTTTAGGAATGCTAAACATAAACTTAAGTCACTTAATTTCCACCAAATCTTTTTGTATCTTGGCCACATTTTCAATACATATTTTGGAAGTATTGTTTGAGTAAAAGAAAGCATTTTGGAAGAGTAATTATCCTTAGATAATATCTTCCCAGATAAATATACAAAGATGTAATTACGATCCATTTTGAGAGATCTGGCAAATATTTCCAGTTTGAGTTATACAATAGATCTTTCCAGTTTTCTGAGGAATTTGCCAATAAATGCCCATGTAGCCTTCACCTATTGGGTGATTCAAATGAAGATTGAACTTAATGACACAAATTTTCAAGAGACTGAGAAATATCAAGTAAAGGTACTTTTTAAACAAAAGGCACAAATTAAAATAAAGCCTCTTAAAACAAAGGAAAGAGTCACAGTAGCACTATTGTCAAGTTTTATGAGAAGGAGTCTAAACACTTTATAAAGTAAATCCTTCACTTCTGAAGGACCTAAAATGACATTATAGAAGTTTCCATAGTCTTAAACTCATCTAGATTTAAATTGCTCAATTTTCATTTTAAAGACTAATGAATAGGAGGGCAAAATATTCAACAAAGTCATTGTTTAATTTTTTTCCCATTGTTCCAATTATAAAAGGTCACTGAAATCCATGGCTCTGAAGAAGAAAAACACATAAAACTTATTTATCACTCTCACAGCATCCTGACTTAATCCTACAAATGTCCCAGAAATAAAGCATCAGTGAATTCCATTCCATTCTGTTCTTAGATAGTACATCTTTCATTCATAATGAACATTCTCAAATTAGGCTCTAGCTGGTAATTATATTCTGGATGAAAGTAGGTAATAAAAAAGCAACCATACTTGATTAAATTGGGCTTAAGGATACTTAGAACCAAAATTTGTTTTTTGCCTTCCTTTTATCTGTTTATTTATTTCTTCTCAGTAGAGTTATCAGATAAATGACATAGAAAGCTAAGAGACTGGAGGGAAGGGCCCTGAAGAATTTGGGATTTGCTAACCTTTAAGATCCTTTTTATATTTACAATTTTATGATATTTGCTATTTATATAGGGATTCATTTTCTCATAATTTCTATTAGTGATCATAATAGTGAGACAAAACTTGGCACCTATAGAGCATTTTTCTCCTAAAAATTTAAGTTATCCTTAAAATTTTTAATATTTTAAAAAGACATTATGAGCTAATCTAATGCTCAGAGGAATTTTCCTTCCCCTTCCTTCTCTCCTTCCTTTCTCCTTCCCTTCCTTCCTATTTTAATTTTTATTCTTTTTGGGGAGCAATTACCATGTGCCTGGCATTGCAAACTTATTAATATCAATTTATTTAATTCCTATGACAACTCTATATGGTAGCTGTCATTCTCACTTTACAAATGAGGAAATGAGACCTGAAGAAATTAACGTACCCAAGTACACATAGCTAGTAAGACTAGAGAAGTCAGGATGTGAACATAGAGTTGTCTGACTGCAAAGCTCATTCTCTAGCTGTTATGTCTTCCAGTTAATGCATTCTAGCATCAGTTTGATGGTTAAATTATATATGTAATCATTGTACAATGAAAACTTAATAGAAATATCAATAAGTACAACAAGTATTAATTCCTTTAATCACCAACTATGCCCAAACTCTGTGGTTTCTTATCCTTCTATTTGTAGAAATAAATAATATTGTATATACGCTTTTTTGAATTTTACTTTTCTAGTTTATAATTCCTTATTAGTCATATAGCTCTTTTCATTGAAATTCTCTGACTGCTTTTCCTAATGGGGATCTGCTGTTTCATTAAATTAGCATACTATTTAATGGTTAGCCATTCTTCCACCAGTGGCCATTTTAGATTGCTTACAGGTTTTAACTTAAAAACACTGTGTTCAAATAAGGTATTTTCTTCTTTGATTTCTTTTACACATGTTCCTGTAAGTCAAGGGGTATAATCATTTGAAGTGAATTGCCAAACTGCTCTGCAGAAATCCCGTCTTCAGTGACACCATCAGTGTTAGTGACATCTAATTAAAATATGACTGGTAATTGCTTAACTTGTATTTAATAATTAGTGAGCCTGACCCCTCCTCAAGTATTTATTTGTCTTCAGGAGGAAATTTTCTATTCATAACCTTAAACTATTTGTTAATTGGCTACTTTACAAATTCCTACCAGCTACATATATATGTAGGATGTAAAGTCATTTTAGATTATCAATTATTATTCTTTTCCCATTGTGTTATTATGTGTTTATATACATATGTAGTTATTTACTTAAAATGATTTGGGGGGCGATATTTATAACTGTTGCACGGTCAGCTTGGAACTCTATTCTCCCAGAGCTCCACCCTTCCATCCTGCAGATCTCTGCCTTTCCTCAGAGAAGCGGTCCTGACTACTTAATTAAATAGCTCTTCTTCTCAAATCATTCTCTATTCTGTTACTTTGTTTTCATCACAGCTCATTCTAGATGGCACAGTGTATTTCATTCGTTGGTCATTGATAGTCTCCACTGGAATGGAACAACCCTGACTTATTTCCAGTGCTGTGTCCCTAGGGCCAAGCACATAGAAGGTGTCTAGTAAATATTATTGAATAAATGAATCAAGCTTTGCCAATGAAATTTTCTTTTGTTGCTCTCAGTGGACAAAAATGATCTTTCCTCTGTAACTGAGGCAATGCGACCATTCCGTTTTCTTCTAGTTTATTTTAGTTTTAAAATATTTTATTTTTTGCATCTGAAAATTTTTTGTGGCACAGCATCTTTGATTAACATTTTCTAGAATTTTGCATTTTCCATGCTTCTTTTGAACCCATTATCAGTTTGAATCTATTTTCCTATATTTAGTTCTATATGCTAAACTTTGCACTGCTGTTTCTGATGGCCATTTAAGTACAATATGATTTAAAAAATTAAAAATCTATAGATTTTACAGACTTTAAGGCCAAGTTCCTGTAGACATTTTCCATCCCCAATAGTTTCCTTGCAATTCTTACCCCTATCTTTTGCACATGCTTTTTATATCCTATAATTTCCATGATAACCTATTGAGATAACTGGTGTTGTATTAAATCTATAGATCAATTTAGGAGGTCTTGCATCCTTGCTGTCTTAAGTGTACCAGCCCAGAAAGAGAGCCTTCTTTTCCTTATTCAAGTTGTCTTTTATTGCTGCCATTAAAATTTTGTAATTCCATGTATATAGATCTCATTACTCTTGCTAAATATCTGGTTTGTATTATTGCTTTTGAAACATACATTTCTCTTTTTCAGTGCATTTTTGGTTTGTTAATAAAAATCATATAACAAAATTATTTTTTGTGAGTTTATCTTATAATCCTAAACTTGTTCACAAGCTAATATTTTTGATGATTCTTAAAATTGCTAAATATGAATTGACATTTGCAAAGAGTGATTTTAAAATCTTATGTTTATTCTTTGAATTTCTTTGTCCTATTGCAATTGCTAGAACCTCTTAAATGATATCACATAGAAATGTCAATAGGAACATTCTTAATTTGTCCTAAGTTTTAAGCAGAACATTTCTAGAACTTCATCAAAAATAATGTCGGCTCCAGATGGAGTAAATATTCTCTACTGTGCTAAAGGAAATCTCTCCTATATTTTGTGGATCTTCATGAAGAATAAAAAAATCTCTCAAATATATTTAAAATATCATTTTTCTGTTCTTCTATATTTAAATAATGACTTATATTGACATTTTCCTTAATTTTATATTGGGCTTGCTATATTTTACCTGCTAAGATTCTATGAATTTAGCATTTATTGTCACAAGTAGGATTACTCTAGAATTTTGTTTCCTGTCTTTCTCTGTCAGGCTTTACAATCCAGATAAATTATTTGCTTCATAAAATTAGAAAACATAATTTTTCTATATTTAAAAGAAAACATATTAAATAGAAGTAATTCTTAGAGTATCTAAAAAACTGTCCAGTAAAAGGCACAATTATGTCCTTTTATGGGAGCTCTGGGATAAATTTTTTCTGTTTTCAACCTCTGATTGTGTCAGTTTTGTCTCTGCATTTTTGTTAATATCATTTATTTAATTTAGGTTTTCCCAGTTATTAAACTTGTACATAAAGTTTCTCAACATTTTGCTATTCTTCCTATTAGTTACACCTTTTAAGTTTCCAATTTTATCCTTTGAAAAAAAGTGTCCAGTAGTTTGTCTGTTTCGTCATGTTTTTGAAGAATCAACCAACCTCTTTTTAGCTCTTCAAGTTACTTAATTTTTTCTAGCTTATTTCCTTTTTTTAGGTTTGTTGTCCTGTTTTCCCGTTTCTTTTTTATATTTGACAAGAATTTAGATATAATTCATGCCATTCCTTATTTTCATTCTTGGTAAATAAGCATTTAGAGCTCCACATTTTTCTCTGGTTTCTTTTCAGTTGTTACTCCGGAATGATTGGATTAACTTCCATCTTTATAATAATCTCTGTGATGCTCTCTCACATTCAACTTGCAATTGAGTATTAAAATTGTGAAAATAGTTTTTTCAGATTATTAAGTTATTAGTTGGAAGTGTAGAAAAGTGTAAAGGATACATAGAGAAGAAAATACAGAGAAGTATAAATAGGTAAGAGAAAAAGTACCCATAATCGCTCTAGAGATCAATGCCCCCAACGCCAAAATGTGGATGGTGTGCGTCTATTACATTTTCTTCAGGGCTCACAATTGACACCAGGCAGATAGCCCAGAATGTCAACTAAATGGCGTGAGAAGTTGGTGTGAAGATAAAACTTAGTCAAGCTTGAACCAGATGAGGATAATTAAGAGTTGACTAGGTCATCATTCAGTTACCTTGTACCTCTGTCTGAGAATCTCTGGCAACAAATGTCCGAGTGGCAGGGACTTTAAAATACACACTTGCTTATATTGCTTCAGTTCCTAACATCCCTCGCACTTCCCTGTCTCACATACCTGGGCTCTTCAGCCTCCAGAGAAGTGTTCTTAAAATCAGTTGTAGTAATTTCAGAGGTTCTATCATTTGTCTTTCTGCATGTATTTGTCTCATTTTCTTCTCGATTCAAGGTAGTATGAAAACACCTTTCCCCTTGGGAAGTCAGTGTGAGGTCTGAGATGGTGGCATGCTTGGACGGTGCTTTTAACTCATGCTTACTTGTATCTTGTAGACAGCTAGGCTTCAGAACGTTTTCCATTTTTTCCTTTGAAAATAATAAGCACTAGGATTTATTAATAATCAGGTACCAGAAGAGCATCATACGAAAATAGCTTATTTATGGAGCAGTATCTAACACAGCCCTGATTTCACTTGTATTCACCGAGTGCCCTTGAGCGCGCAGGCGCAGAAGTGAGGGCCTGAGGCTTGGTGCTGCATGGCCATTGAGCCGAGGCCACGCAGGCCTCGGAGGCTGGAAGTGTGCGGACCTGACACAGCACGTTCGAAACTCATGAGGTCATGTACACCAGTGCCACCTCACACAAGAAAATTAGTATGTAACCACAGCACTTCCTCTCCCTGAATTGTTGGGGCAAGGACAGTTTTCTAGAAATGCCTTGTCACCTACTCCCCAATCTGAAGTTGCTTTCAATTTGAGCATCTAATAGGTGACAGAAGTTGGAGGTTCATAATAATATTAAAGAGTTTATTTTTCAAAACACTGAGCCTATGCCTAAAACTGAATACTCTATAATCTCTCCTGTTCTCCTACTTTCCAGTCTCAATCAACACACCACTTCTCCCTGTCACTCATGCCTTCCTCAGAGTCGCTCAGGTCTCGCAGCAATGGGTCAGCCCGTTCCAGAGACTATGTCTTGCTAACATCCTTGGCATCTCAACCTTCTTCCATTGCCACTACCCAGTCCATCACCTTTATTTCCTTTCCTTGAAAATAATGCAATAATCTTTCTTAAAGATAAAGTTTCCTTTTTTTTCTGTCAATGAAAACAATACCTGTATTTGTAGAATATTTAGCAGATCCTATAAGGTATAAAGTGAAAAGGAGAAAAGCATTGTTTGCTTGATGCCACTGGCCGGAAATAACCACCCCTATGGCATATTTCTTTGGCCTTTTGTCCATGTATTTATTTTGTATGTGTCTGCTTTGTGATCATATTTCAGTTCTATATCCTACATTTTTCACTTAATGATTTATCATAAGCAGTTTCTTCATGTCATTAAAACTTGCTTAATGCTATTTGAATTTTTGTAATTAAAATTATTTTTATTATAGGAAACAGAAAATTCAGAAAAGTGTAAAGAGGAGAACATGGATTGGCTATAATCCTACAATCCAGAAACAAACTGCTGTTATTAATATGACCTTTTTCCCTTCAATTGTCTGTGCACATATAAATGTAGTTTTATATGATAGGGGTCATATTCTTCCTTTTTCACTGAACTTTGTATTATGAAAGTTTCTCCAAGTAAAGATAAATTCCTCGACAATTTTAAGAGCTATGGAGTCGTCATTCATTTAAGTGTTTTTTTAATATAATTTATTTTATTATCATTAATTTACAATTACATGTGCAATATTATGATTATTAAACATCAGGTCCCCCCCACCAACCCCATTACAGTCACTGTCCATCAGCGTAGTGAGATGCTATAGAATCACTACTTGTCTCCTCTGAGTTGTACTGCCCTCCCCGTGCCCCCCCAACATTACATCTGCTAATCGTAATGCCCCTTTTTCCCTCTTATCCCTCCTTTCCCGCCCATTTTCCCCAGTCCCTTTCCCTTTGGTAACTATTAGTCCGTTCTTGGGTTCTGTGAGTCTGCTGCTGTTTTGTTCCTTCAGTATTTTTTCTTTGTTCTTATACTCCACATATGAGTGAAATCATTTGATACTTGTCTTTTTCGGCTTGGCTTATTTCACTGAGCATAATACCCTCTAGCTCCATCCATGTTGTTGCAAATGGTAGGATTTGTTTTCTTCTTATGGCTGAATAATATTCCATTGTGTATATGTACCACATCTTCTTTATCCATTCATCTACTGATGGACACTTAGGTTGCTTCCATTTCTTGGCTATTGTAAATAGTGCTGCAATAAACATAGGGGTGCATCTGTCCTTTTCAAATTGGGCTGCTGCATTCTTAGGGTAAATTCCTAGGAGTGGAATTCCTGGGTCAAATGGTATTTCTATTTTGAGTTTTTTGAGGAACCTCCATACCGCTTTCCACAATGGTTGAACTAATTTGCAGTCCCACCAGCAGTGTAGGAGGGTTCCCTTTTCTCCACATCCTCGCCAACATATGTTGTTTTGTGTTTTGGATGTTGGCCATCCTCACTTGTGTGAGGTGATATCTCATTGTGGTTTTAATCTGCATTTCTCTGATGATTAGCGATGTGGAGCATCTTTTCATGTGCCTGTTGGCCATCTGAATTTCTTCTTTGGAGAAGTGTCTATTCATGTCCTCTGCCCATTTCTTAATTGGATTATTTGCTTTCTGTTTGTTAAGGTGCATGAGTTCTTTATATATTTTGGATGTCAACCCTTTATCAGATACGTTTTTATGAATATATTCTCCCATACTGTAGGATGTCTTTTTGTTCTACTGATGGTGTCCTTTGCTGTACAGAAGCTTTTCAGCTTGATATAGTCCCACTTGTTCATTTTTGCTTTTGTTTCCCTTGCCCGGGGAGATATGTTCATGAAGAAGTGGCTCATGTTTATGTCCAAGAGATTTTTGCCTATGTTTTTTTCTAAGAGTTTTATGGTTTCATGACTTACATTCAGGTCTTTGATCCACCTTGAGTTTACCTTTGTGTATGGGGCTAGACAGTAGTCCAGTTTCATTCTCTTACATGTAGCTGTCCAGTTTTTCCAACACCAGCTGCTGAAGAGGCTGTCATCTCCCCATTGTATATCCAAGGCACTTTATCAAATATTAATTGACTGTATATGTTTGGGTTAATGTTTGGATTTTCTATTCTGTTCCACTGGTCTGTGGGTCTGTTTTTGTGCCAATACCAAATTGTCTTGATTACTGTGGCTTTGTAGTAGAGCTTGAAGTCAGGGAGTGTAAGTCCCCCTGTTTTATTCCTCCTTCTCAGGATTGATTTGGTTATTCGGGGTCTTTTGTGGTTCCATATGAATTTTAGAATTATTTGTTACAGTTCATTGAAGAAAGCTGTTGGTAGTTTGATAGGGATTGCGTTGAATCTGTAGATTGTTTTAGGTAGTATAGCCATTTTGACAATATTGATTCTTCCTAGCCAAGAGCATGGGATGCATTTCCATTTGTTAGTGTCCTCTTTAATTTCTCTTAGGAGTGTCTTGTAGTTTTCAGAGTACAGGTCTTTCACTTCCTTCGTTAGGTTTATTCCTAGGTATTTTATTCTTTTTGATGCAATTGTGAATGGAATTGTTTTTCTGATTTCTTTCTGTTAGTTCATCATTAGTGTATAGGAAAGCAACAGATTTCTGTGTGTTAATTTTGTATCCTGCAACTTTGCTGAATTCAGATATTAGTTCTAGTAGTTTGGAATGGAATCTTTAGGGTTTTTTATGTACAGTATCATGTCATCTGCAAATAGTGACACTTTGACTTCTTCTTTACCAATCTGGATGCCTTGTATGTCTTTGTTTTGTCTGATTGCTGTGGCTAGGACCTCCAGTACTATGTTGAATAACAGTGGAGAGAGTGGGCATCCCTGTCTTGTTCCCGATCTTAGATGAAAAGCTTTCAGCATCTCGCCGTTAAGTATAATGTTAGCTGTGGGTTTGCCATATATAGCCTTTATGATGTTGAGGTACTTGCCGTCTATACCCATTTTGTTGAGAGTTTTAATCAGGAATGGATGCTGAATTTTGTCAAATGCTTTTTCAGCATCTATGGAGATGATCATGTGGTTTTTGTTCTTCTTTTTTGTTGATGTGGTGGATGATGTTGATGGATTTTCGAATGTTGTACCATCCTTGCATCCCTGGGATGAATCCCACTTGATCATGGTGTATGGTCCTCTTGATGTATTTTTGAATTCGGTTTGCTAATATTTTGTTGAGTATTTTTGCATCTACGTTCATCAGGGATATTGGTCTGTAATTTTCTTTTTTGGTGAGGTCTTTGCCCGGGTTTGGTCTTAGAGTGATGCTGGCTTCATAGAATGAGTTTGGAAGTATTCCCTCCTCTTCTATTTTTGGAAAACTTTAAGGAGAATCGGTGTTATTTCTTCTCTATATGTCTTGTAGAATTCAGAGGTGAATCCATCAGGCCCAGGGGTTTTGTTCTTGGGTAGTTTTTTGATTACCGATTTAATTTCATTGCTGGTGATTGGTCTGTTTAGTTTTTCTGTTTCTTGCTTGGTCAGTCTTGAAGGTTGTATTTTTCTAAGAAGTTGTCCATTTCTTCTATGTTTTCCAGCTTGTTAGCATATAGATTCTCATAATGTTCTCTTATGATTCTTTGTATTTCTGTGGGGTCCGTCGTGATTTTTCCTTTCTCATTTCTGATTGTGTTTATGTGTGTAGATTCTCTTTTTCCCTTAATGAGTCTGGCTAGGGGTTTATCTATTTTGTTTATTTTTCAAAGAACCAGCTCTTGGTTTCATTGATTTTTTTCTATTGTTTTATTCTTCTAAATTTTATTTATTTCTTCTCTGATCTTTATTATGTCCCTCCTTCTGGTGACTTTGGGCCTCATTTGTTCTTCTTTTTCCAATTTCAGTAATTGTGTCTTTAGACTATTCATTTGGGAATGTTCTTCCTTCTTTAAATAGGCCTGATTGCAATATACTTTCCTCTTAGAACTGCCTTTGCTGCGTCCCACAGAAGTTGTGGCTTTGTGTTGTTGTTGTCATTAGTCTCCATATATTCTTTGATTTCTGTTTTGATTTGGTCGTTAACCCATTGATTAATTAGGAGTGTTGTTAAGTCTCCATGTATTTGTGAGCCTTTTTGATTTCTTTCTAAAATTTATTTCTAGTTTTATACCTTGTTGATCTGAGAAGTTGGTTGGTAGGATTTCAATATTTTTGAAATTACTGAGGTTCTTTTTGTGGCCTAGTATGTGGTCTATTCTGGAAAATGTTCCATGTGCACTTGAGGAGAATGTGTATCCTGTTGCTTTTGGGTGTAGAGTTCTGTAGATGTCTGTTAGGTCCATCTGTTCTAGTGTGTTGTTCAGTGCCTCTGTGTCTTTACTTATTTTCTGTCTGGTTGATCTGTGCTCTGGAGTGAGTGGTGTGTTGAAGTCTCCTAAGATGAATGCATTGTTGTCTATTTCCTCCTTTAATTCTGTTAGTATTTGTCTCACATATGCTGGCGCTCCTGTGTTGGGTGCATATATATTATAATGGTTATATCTTCTTGTTGGACTGACCCCTTTATCATTATGTAATGTCCTTCTTTATCTTTTGCTACTTTCTTCGTTTTGAAGTCTATTTTGTCTGATACAAGTACTGCAACACGTGCTTTTTTCTCCTTGTTCTTTGCATGAAATATCTTTTTCCATCCCTTCACTTTTAGTCTGCGTATATCTTTGGATTTGAGGTGAGTTTCTTGTAGGCAGCATATAGATGGGTCTTGCTTTTTTATCCATTCTGTTACTCTGTGTCTTTTGATGGGTGCATTCAGTCCATTTACATTTAGGGTGATTATTGATAGGTATGTACTTATTGCCATTGCTGGCTTTAGATTTGTGGTTACCAAGGGTTCAAGGGTTGCTTCTTTACTATCTAACAATCTAAGTTAACTTTCTTGTTAAGTTATTGTAAACACAGTCTGATGTTTCTTTATTTCTCTCCCTTCTTATTCCTCCTCCTCCATTCTTTCTATAATAGGTGTTTTATTCTTTGCCTTTAGTTAGAATTTGGATGGTCTGCTTTCTTTGCTATGATTTTTTTTCCTCTGGTGACATCTTTTTAGCCTTAGGTGTGCTTCCATCCAGAGCAGTCCATTTAAGATATCCTGTAGTGGTGGTTTATGAGAGGCAAACTCTCTCAACTTTCATTTATCTGGAAATTGTTTAATCCCTCCATCATATTTAAATGATAATCGTGCTGTATACAATATTCTTGGTTCGAGGCCCTTCTGTTTCATAACGTAAATATATCATGCCATTCTCTTCTGGCCTGTAAGGTTTCTGTTGAGAAGTCTGATGATAATCTGATGGGTTTTCCTTTGTAGGTGATCTTTTTTCTCTCTCTAGCTGCCTTTAATACCCTGTCTTTATCTTTGATCTTTGCCATCTTAATAATTATGTGTCTTGGTGTTGTCTTCCTTGGGTCCCTTGTGTTGGGAGATCTATGAGGTTCGGTGGACTGCGAGACCACTTCCTTCCCCAGCGAGGGAAAGTTTTCAGCAATTATTTCTTCAAAGACACTTTCTATCCCTTTTTCTCTCTCTTCTTCCCTGGTACTCCTATAATGCGAATATTGTTCCGTTTGGATTGGTCACACAGTTCTCTTAACATTCTTTCATTCCTAGAAATCCTTTTATCTCTCTCTGCCTCAGGTGCTCTGTACTCCTGTTCTCTGTTTTCTATTTCATTAACAGTCTCTCGCATCTCATCCATTCTGCTGTTAAGCCCGTCGATCGCTTGTCTGATTTCTGTATTGTCTTTCCTCAGTTCCCTCACTTCCTCCCTCAGCTCTTGCACATTTCTCTGTAGGTCCATCAGCATGGTTATGACTTTTATTCTGAATTCTTTTTCAGGGAGGCTGTGCATTTCCATCCCTTCAGACTCCCTCTCTGGGGTTGTCTGGTTGATTTTGGTCTGAACCATATTCCTCTGTCTTTTCATGGCTGTATAATTGGTCACTGATAGTTGCCACGTATGTCAGCTGGGCTCTTTAAGACTTTTAAAAGAGAAGAAAAAAAAAGAAAGAAAGAAAGAAAAAAAGAAAGAAAAGAAAAAACAAAAACAAAACAAAAAACAAAAAAAACAAAAAAAATGCCCACCGCACGTAGATTCTGTGGGAATGCTCTAGGTGGCGCTGTTGCCCTACTATTCCACAGGTGTGACTGTGCTGCTCTGCAGGGCCCTTTATCGCTCTGGCAGGGGTGGGAACGAATAGGAGGCTGTTTATCTCAGTGAGAAGTGTAAGTATGGCTAAGCTTCCTCAGTCACCAGCTAAGGCGGCTGAAACTCCCCAGGACTCCCAGCCTGCTGGGCTGAGTGTGCTGGGGCGATCCGGCTCCTCCGCTGGGCTCCTGTCTCTTTAAGACCGCCGAAGAAAGGGCGTGCTTTTTTTTTTTTCCTTCCCGGGAGCCGGCTGCAAGCACCGTGGCGTGTTCCCCAGTCCAATCCTGCCCCTCTGTCTCTCCAATCTCCGCTGCACTGCGCAATGTGGGTCAGCGCTCCCCGCGCAGATCCCCGGGGCTGGCTACTTCGCGGGGTGTACTTCCACTCCCTCCCGGCTCTGAATCCTCTCCTCCTGCCCGTGCGCTGGGGTGGGGGAGGGCTCGGGTCCCGCCGGGTCGCGGCTCCGGATCTTACCCGCCTCTTGGGGTGCCGAGTCCTCTCGGGTGTCGCTGCACGCTGTGCGCTTTCCTGTGTATTCTCGTCTCTCTTTTAGGAATCGATGTATTTTCTGTGTTTTTGTAGATAAATACAGTGCTGGGAGGAGATTTCTGCCGCCCTGCTCACACCGCCATCTTCCCGGAAGTTCGTTCTCATTTAAGTGTTTTGCCAGATACTGTGGCTGCTCCTGAACAAGATAAATTTGGCACCTTCATGGATTTAAATTCCTCTCGCCATTCTCCCACAGTGGACATTTAGGTTGCTTCTGTATATTCATTATTTCGTTTTATAAACATCGTATAGATGTGGTATGATTAACATCTTTACAGCTAAATCCTCATTCCTGTTTCTTACTAATTTCTTAAGAAAGATTCCTAGAAATGGAATCACTGAGTCAAAGTTTGTACCAATTCTCATCCCTACCATGAATCTATAAGAACTCAAAGTCGACTGCACCTTTACTGACACTGACTTTATTCTCTTAACTAATAGTTTTATAGGTTAATGTGTTTTCTAAGTTTACATTTCTCTGATTACTAATGAGGTTAAACTTTTCCCAATATACTTATTAATGAGTCCTTCTGTGAAATGTTCATCTTGCCCTTTGTCATTTTTTTCTTGTAGGCCCCATGGAGGCTCTTCAGCAGTGGTCTTCAGCTGATCTCTTTACCTACAATCCACCCTACCATCAGATCAGTCTTTTAAAATCCCTCACCCCCTTGCACAGAGGGCTTTTGTGGCTAAAGTTTGCCCAAAGAGTGAGATCCACACTTCTTAAATTTGGTATTCAAGGTTTGCAAGCATGTTCCAATCCTATATCGTAATATTTTCCACATATGTTGTGCTCCAGCCCAACTGAACTAACTGTTCTTGGATATGGTTCTGTGTCTTTCCACTTTCTGGCTTTTCTAAAACCACTCCTTTTGGTGTTTTATTCTCATATTTCCACCCCTATTTTTACCCCTTGGATTTTCACCCTTCCTTCAATGTACTGTGTACTTTTATATACATTTAAACCTTAAAATAACCCTTACATCATATTAATACCCTCATTTTAAAGAGGAAGAAACAGGCTCATGCAGGTTTCAGTGACGTGGCCACACTACCATGCAGCAGGACAAGACCCCACCCAGCACAGGTCTTCTGCCTCTGATCCTAAAGCTCTTTCCATCCACTATAGTTTTCTGATACTGTTTAGTTTGATAGTGAGTATGGTTACTGCCTATTTCAGGAGACATCTTACAGCTCCTGAACACCAGGGTTCAGGGATCCGATCTCAAAATTAAAGTTAAGTTACTCAGTGTAAGTTCCACAGCATTTTGATGTCAGTTAGTTAATCAAGAAGAATGATCTTGGTTATCACTCTTGTTCTCTGTCATTAAAGAAAGAAAGTCCTCCATGCCACATACCTTTTCCTCTTGCTTGGCCCTTAGTATGTCATTGTTTTCAAACACCACCATGACCCCCGAGCAGTTTTTAACATCACAGAGGTCTGTGACTTCCATAACTTCCGTAACCATTTTTATATCTGGGGCCTCTGTGAACTCATTTTCTGGAATATCTGTGACATCGGTGACATCAGTGACGTCTGTAAACTCTGAGAAATCAGTGCTTTCCATGGCACATACTGGGCCTGTGCATGTGTACCTGTGTGGGGCTGGCACAGATGTGGACGCTGCAATGTCCATGATGTCCACAGACCCTGCGATCTCTGTGCTGTTTGTGACTTCCGAGAGGCTTGAGATTCCCGACACTTTGGAAGCTCTGGCCTTCCTCTGATTCAAGAGTGAGATGAGTTCCACCCACTGACAAAATAAGGTGTCCTGTTTATGTGCAGGGGCGCAGAGCTGCAGGTAATAGGCTCCACCACTCAACAGCTTCACTTTGAGGCACATACTCTCAGCATTGTGCACAGAAAGAGTCACGAACCGCAGCGGGAGAAACCTGCCAACAAATGCAGATGTCATCTGGGGGCCTGAGTGGGGACCGATCGATAGGCCTTTCCTGTTATGTTGTACAGCAGTTGGAAGAGTGACACCCAGGCCAACAGGCTTGTCTCCCAGATGGGCAGGGGCAGGCATGGGCGGGGCAGTACCTTCTCAGGGCCACCATGAGCTTTACTACCTGTGATCAGGCTCCTGCAGGCATCTCACCTGAATTATACTCCTGAGACTCTGAGGAACTAAAAAGCCACTGTCAACTATTTACCGTGAGAAATGGTCCCATTTAGCTAATCCTGCAAAGTTGAGACTTGGAGAATCTGAGTAGTTTGCTCAAGGTCATGTAGCAAACTAGTGGCTTAAGATAAGACTGGAGCTAATTCTGATGGAAGTTGGGATGCTGGGGGGAGAGGGGCATGTTTATTATGAGTCTAGTATTATTCTAGAGAGGCCGTTTATTATGGGTCTTCAGTTCCTGTTCCTTAGGTATAATTTTTAAAAAACTGACCACCTGTTTGACTGGCAGGTTGTCATGAACTATTTTCCTTGACCCTAAGGACACAACTCTGTCATCGGCAGCAGGGAGCGCAAGGGGGACACTCCCTTGGAGCAACTGCCATTGGTGTTTGCATTTTCAGCTCCTCAAGGGCAAAGCCTGTTTCCTGAGAGCTCTGTGGCCTCTTCCCTTAGTCACTCACCGGGTGAGCACCAGTTTCTCCGGAGAAGGCGACGTCAGGAGACTTGTCAGCTGGGGTTCTGTGTCCTTCCGGGCTGCAGGCGTCAGGTCCGCCAGCAGCATCACGTTAGGGGTCTTGAGGGTGGGGCTCAAGGAGCAGATGCCTACAGTCACCCAGTTGGCTCGGTTATGAAGGTAAATAGATTCACCTCTCCTGCTGACCTAAGGCAGAGAACACTGGGAAGAGTTTTCTGATAAAGTGCATGGCTCCTGCAACCTTGCTGACCTCAGCAGTGTAGCTTATAAAGGCCAAGCGAACCATGATGCGTTTGCTCACTGACATGTTCAGGTGAATTCCCACAGACAGACAGACACAGTCCCTGACTCGTGGGGGTCTACAGGGCAGGTGAACATTAAACGAGTATGTCACCGATTATTATTGTAAGAAGTGTTACCAAGTACAAGCTCAGGGTGCTGTGCTGTGGCACGTAACGGGACTTAGAAGGGATGCAGGCAATGGTGTGCTGGTAAATGTGTAACAGGTTGGAAGATACATACACATAAGTTTATTATAAATTTTACTGATATAAAAGGTGAGGAGCACACAAATTTATAAATAATGATATACAAGTCTTTTCAAGTTCCATATAATCAACTGAGTTTCACGGAAGTCTTCACTGACCTTTGCTAAACACTTGCATCCATAACTTCAAGAGCATAGATAACAGTACAATGTAGTTGAATGATAGGAATGATGAGTTTTATGTATTTGGTGTCTTTGTTTTGAACACAATTTATTTGGAAGTTTATACAACTTAATTTTTGATAATGGCTGGGCTTAACCACCAACTGGCAACTTCGTGAACACTTACCCATTGGCCAGCTCTAGCACACCCTAGATGTAGGGCCGGAGAAGTCTCCCCTGGGGAAGAGACATCTAGTTTGGACCTGAATAGTGTGGGAGATAAACTGGCTGGTGGACTGGAGAGCTTTCCAGGCAGAGGAACAACATGTGCAAAACCCCAAGGTTCAAGAATCTTGGCCAGTAAAATCTGTCAGTTGGGGGAGAGGAGATTAGAAAGTGGGTAGACTGAGATGTGGAGGAAGCCAGGGAGGGGCAACAGTTGGTTTCTCAGCTGTACTTTAACTGGTGAAAAAAAATCAATTACTTACAAATATACTCAGAAAGAGGTTGTGGCCCACATTATTGATCACCTACCCAAAGCCATGCTTGATTAACGGTATTCAGGTTTTGATCTAGTGTGTACGCCTCAGGGATGGTGCCCCAGCTCAGAGGTTAAATCCTGATTAATTTAAACTGGTCATGGTGACCCCATCGCTGTGGCAGTGATTGCTTTCAGCAGGAGTGTGTGACCCTGGCCTGGCCAAAGAGACACAAGTGGGGGCTTCCTGGTAACTGCGGGAAAGGTTTCTCAGCCCTCACAAAGAGTTGCAAGGATGAGGGGCCTCCCTCCTGTTGCTGGCAGCTGTCACTCTCCTGTTTGGCGTGTGATGTCCTGAGGGTGATGGAGCAAAGAGAGTTCTTGATGACTCCCCACTAGTAAGCTGATGTCCTATGGCTCTTTTGCTCTATTTGAGATAATTGTTATTTTTTGTTTAAACTTGTTGGGTCAGGAACCTTGGTAACTTGCTGCCAAAGACCTACTAACCATGAAAGGTTATGTATGATGAGGGGAATAACTTATCCCATATAATACGGAGCCATGTCTGTCTGTAGAATGCTAACGACCTCCCCAGTGCTCATCAGAGCACATAAATGTCTATTTGAAAAGGGAGTAGGAAGCAGTGAAATAAGCAAGGCAGAGAAAGACAAATACTATACGATTTCACTTGCTTGTGGAATATAAAAACAAAGCAAAACAGAAGGAACAAAACAGCAGTAGACTCATAGACACTGAGAAGTGACTAGTGGTTACCAAGGTCGGGGAAGTAGGTGAGAGAGGGGGAGGGCGACTGTCGAACCACTGTGATGTACATTTGATAAAAATTAAAAAAATTTTTTTAATCTATAAAAAAAGAAAAGGGACCAGGAAGAAGTGTGAAAAATAGGAAGATAGAGGGAAAGAAGCATATAGAAGATAAAATACATCAAATCATGACTTGTCAACATGTGTCTAGGTGTCATTCATAAAGTAGGTACATTTTTATAAGAAGGAAACTTTTCTCCCTGATGCAATTTGACAATTACATTTTACCTTCAGAACTAAGAGCCAAAATTTATTTTAACCCCTCATTGTGTCATAGATGTTATTCTTTAAAATGTTTTCTAAGAAAGGAGTCATCTAAATGTTTTCCTGTGGCAGGATGTTCCAAAAATCACTATCTCTTCATGTCATTTTGGGAAGATTTTGGTGAATGACAATTACAGTAGTGTAATTAGGACAGAGTTCTTAGCTCAGAGTTTGCTGGAAAATTTTGAAATGAATTCTCTTTGACTATTATAATTATTTTAGGTTGTTTCAAAGTTCCCAAACTATTCCTTTTAATTATATCATGCATTCCTTTGCGACATTTAAAGCAATTCTCCTCCCCCCACCTTTTCAGTTATCTTTGAGAAAATGAATTAGTGAACTTATTGGACCTTAATTCAGAGTCCAAACATTACTTACCTGGATAAAATTGCTCTCTAACAGGGGAGGAGACACAAAAGGGGCATACTCCCCCCCATCGGGCATGTGTGGAAGCTCTCTGGGGCTGCAGGCGTGTGCAGTGTAGGCGGCATCTCGCTCAAGGAGCCTCGTGGTAGTTTTCCTGTTCTTCTCCATTGGGCTTACCTACAAGCGTCAGAAAATTGAGGGGATGGCAATACAATGAACAGATACAGAGAACATTTAATATAATAATTAAGTTGTTTCACTTATTCATTAATTCAACAAATTTTGTCAACATCTATGACATGCCAGACACCATATTGGGCCCTGGAGATACATCTAACTGGGGGCTGATAAGATCCTGGCCCTGATGCAGCTTCCATTCTGTGGGGGGGCAGAGTAAGCAAATAAAACAGACAAAAAGATGTCGGATGAACAGGGCTACAAAGACTCTAGAACAGATCCATGTGGAAACACGGGCCTGGGGTGCAGGGCTTATGACACTGACCAGTTAGGGTGGCTAGGAAAGGCCTTTCTAGGAGACCTTGAAACATATGCCTCATGTCCCCCAAACCATTATTATCTGTTTTCCTAATTAATGGTGCCACTACCTTTTCTATAATGCAGGATTCTCAAAATCTTTTTGTAAGTGTGAGTAGGGTATCTTACACATGAACATAGGAGAAATCAAATGAGTCAGGAAAAGCAAGAAAGTGAAATAGTCCAGAGAAGCCAAATGTAAAAAGAATGCACTATCTCATTTAATTCTGAAAGCACTATGAAGTAGCTCTACTAAGATCCTCATTTAATATACCACACAACTGAGGCTCGGAGAGAGAAAGTAACTACCCAAGGGCACACAGCTTGTGAGTCCCCGCCCAGGATCCACACCTGCAGAGTCTGCCTATAGGAGCTTATGCCATTGCCCAAGGTTCAAGCCTGCCTTGAGTGCTTGGAAAGATGCATGTGAAAGTTGGCCAGGCTGAGGGGGTCAGGCTAGGTCAGGACAGATGGGAAAGAGGGAAAGGAGGAAGGATCAGAGAATACAGAAGGTGTTCCTCCCTCTTCTTTCTATTCTATTTTCTTTTCTTCCTGAACAATTTTGTTCTAAACCCAATAGTTGGGACAAGGAGAGGCAGGAATCTGTACAGGGAGGAGGGGGAAGCCATGACTCAGGACCCAAGGGAGGCAAGAGGGCATCTATTGCCAGGAGAAGGGGGTGCAGCCAGTGTGAGAAATGGGTGCCCAGCAGGGTGAGCGCAGAGGAGGGCATCAGAGTGGAAGAGAGGATGGCGGAAGAGAGGAGTAGTCAGTTACATCCAGGAGAATTGATCAAAGAAAATAAGAGACCATGAGAATCTATACTGATATAATTAAATGAATAAAAGGTTTAATGAGGACTAGAATATTTACATAGTTGAAAGTCCCTCCCGCCAACATACTTATTCATTTCAAAGGGGAAGAAAGGAACTTTACAGTGAAAAAGCCCCACAAACATCAGAGTGAGCGAGGGGTGAGCACTGTCAGTAATGGGACAAATCAAGGTGGTGCCTCGTCGTAGGCTGCAGTGAGGAGCTCACTGCCTGCTCCTGTGACATCCTCCCAAAGTTGTATGATCTGAATCGAGTCATTCATTAGGGAATATCAGACAGATACAAATGGAAGGATATTCTAGAACATAACTAGACTGTGATCTTAAAAACTGTCAAGCTAATGAAAATGTCAAAGAAAGACTATTCCAGACTAAGTAACTATTTCAGACTAAAGAGACACAGCAACCAAATGCAACCTGTGATTCTGAACTGGGTTCTTCGGCTCTGCAGACCATTGTTGGGACAACTGGCAAAAACTGAATGGTGTCTCAGGAGTAGATGGTGGTAATAGACAATGTTCACACCCTGATTTTGATGGTTATATTTTGGCTGTGTAGGGGAATGTCCTTGATGGTAGGTAACACAGACTAAAGTATTTGGGGGTAATAGGGCATCAAGTTTGCAAATTCCTCTCAAAAGATTCAGGAAAAAAAATTTCCTTGCAGTATTTCTGTATGACTTTTGTTATTTAAAAAAAAATGAATGGAAACAATAATACAAGGAAAGAGGAAGTAAAAGAAGGTATAGGGCAAGTTCCGAGGGTTAGGCCATGAGTGCAAAAGGCTTTATTTAGCACCTCAGGTTTGCAAGGAGACAGCTTTGCAACAGTGACGGAAGAGGCCTCACAGTGACTGGATGGTAGGAAAAAAGCACATCACGGCCTGGTGCCACCCATGTTTTCTCTCCCCATGACATACCCAGTAGGACAAGGCATTTATTCCATCATCCCTTGGTGGGTTGAGAGATAATGGAACTGCCTTAGGAAACCAGAGGACACAGTAAGTACTCAAAATGTCAATTGGATTCTTTGGGGCTTAAATATAGTGGGGTTCTCCTGGAATATCGTAGCAAGGGGCATTTTTTGATGAGAGCAAGGTATGATGGAGGAAGGAAGGCAAAGGCTGGCAACATTTTGGGTCAGGGTTACAAGCAAAATCACAGCAATTATTCTCCCTTCATGTTCCGGAACAGCTGTGATTTCTTACACGTTTGTCCCTCTCAGCTCAGGCTCTCTCATATCAATTCATGTGTCCCCTGAGATCTGGACAAGGTGGTCATTGTAGGCAGCATCTTTGGTACACTACGTTCCCAGAAGAGGCAAAGAGGGAAGGAAGCTTGGGAAGTGAATGCAACAGAAAAGGAAGCGGGAGAGAAGGAAGAGAACGAGGAGGAGAGGGTGTGAGGATGTAGCTCAGCAGGGCCTCACCCAGATGCACCATCATCAGTAACCTCAGCTCAGGGCCAAGCCACCATCCTCTCCTGAAGACAGAGTTTCAAACTCACTTCAGGTTGGGCTTCCTCTTTTCATGATAAAGTCTTTTGTGAAGGAAACAAAAATAGAAAATAAGGTATGTACAATGGAAGAAAATTCCAGTACTAATCCTTACTTTTTGTTTCATACATGAGGCCCATGCCTTAGAGAAGGAGTTCTTGTAACTGAACGAGGTGGGTGAAGGGGTCAGGGGGCTGCTGTCTATATGTGAACTGAGCTGCTGTCAATGATCCTAATCATGGTCTTTTGGTGAGTGGAACCAGACAGTCATGAGTTCATAGCTCATGGTTGGCCTGAAACTGCTAAATGGTGAAATCTTGGGCTCTTACAGCCAACAAGGCTATTTGACAATGTGACAATGGAAGTAATATTGATTCAAATCATCATTGTGCAATGGAGGGTTGTAAGAAACCTGAGTTATTTTCTTCTTTTTAAA
This sequence comes from Smutsia gigantea, assembly GCA_032199065.1. Classification (NCBI taxonomy): domain Eukaryota; kingdom Metazoa; phylum Chordata; class Mammalia; order Pholidota; family Manidae; genus Smutsia; species Smutsia gigantea. The sequence continues at coordinate 87,785 of JAVSCE010001361.1, read as the reverse complement.
ACCCAGAGTAGCCTATATAACTAACTTCTCAGCTGTTAGTTCTCGTGTGCATATATATACTTACATATGCTTATATTCACTATTTTGTTACTTGTATAGAGTTCTCACAACATATTGTGGTTGCAGTCGCTGTAGACAATCCTTTTTCTTCTTCATAGAACTCTGACTTAACCCCTTCAGGAATACCAGGACTAGGCGAACACCATTATAATTGCTATCAGAACTCAAATGCCGTAAGGCCAGTATGGAAACTGGGATAGTGAGAATATAGTGGATAGTCAGACACATCCAGGTTAATATTTGGTCTGTCACCCTGCTACTTTTGTGACTTGGGGCATACTACTTAACATTTCTGAGCTCAATTTCCTTATCTATAAAATGAGGATAAAATCACCCAGCTCAGTGCAGTATTCTACTACTGAAAGCGCTGATGGCTGGAAAACACTGAACACTGTGGCTCTCACACAGTGAGTCCCTGAGTGGTGCCTGCATTGGTCCACCACCCCTGACCTTACTTTGAAAAGTATAATCTACCCAGCATTTGCTGTCTGTGTCCCTCTTGATCATTGATAATTTCATATTTCCCAAGTTTCATCTATTCAAAGGAACATATTTTTCCTCTGCTCAACAACTCTGACATGGAATGTGTCCTGTGATGACCCCCGACTGGGGGATTATCGGTTCCATGGTGGTTGTCCTTTGGCTGCACACACAACTCAATCATGGCGGCTCATATGAAATTACATACATTGATTGTGCTACAAGGGTTGCATTTAATTTGCCATTTAAAATGTGTTCCTACTGGGCACTGGAGAGCCTTTTGTTGATATCTTCTGGTAAGGCTAAGAAAGTTCCAGTACAGCACCTCAGAGTATATGTCCGAGGCTTGGAAAGTCCAGAGAGTAGAGCAGAGCACTTCTTCAAGGAACGTAGGGCGGATGAAGGGCACAGAGCATTACCGGAGGCATGGTGTGGAAGAATTCTAATAAGGAAACATTGAGCTATGTAATTAGCATTTTTTTTCTTTCTCAGTGGTCCATAAAAAATGATATATCTTATTTGATGGATCTTAGGTTTGGTGAAATGCAGTAATTAACTCCTGCTCATCCAAAAGTGGGTGATAAAGTGCACATTAAAAAAAAAATCACCCCTAGAGAGTGACAACATTCTCATGTGAGAGAGCACACCTACTGCTTACAAAAGCTTGTGTCCTGTGGCCGCTGGGACTGGGGAAAGCCGCTTCCCGGACGGTCATTTCTATGGCCTCTGGAATCCCTTCCGGGTGAGAACAGTCCCGCCAGAGGGCAATGAGCAGTTGGTCTCCCAGGGAAGCAAGCAGGCGACGCTGTGGACTCAGGGCGGGGGAGAGGGAGGGGAAATGAGAGGAAGGGATTTGCAGCCATGCGTGGACCTTGCCCCTCTCTTCTCTTCTGAACTCTGGAGCAAAGGGGAGGTCAACTAAGGAGCAGAAACTAACAGAATCTGTTATCTTCTCTGGTGTGATTTTTTTCCCCCTAAACATTTGTTCTGGAGTTATTTTGACACTTTTGGATTATGTGTACGGATGGTCAATGTGTACTGAATTTTAACTAGTTTTGTTGTAACTGTGATCTGAGATTATCAGTCTGTATGCTGCAATCCCTGCTCTCTAAAAAAACCCTCTCTAATTATCCTGGTTGATAAATGAGGCTGTACTGTTCTTAAGATGTACGAATTGTTTTGCAAAACCAATTTTGGCCACACACACATACCAGCACTCATTTTGTCAATGGTCCAGAAGCAGGATTGGCTGTTAAATTATTTACCAGATTTACTCTTAATTCCTGAAGACAGTATTAAAGCTTTGGTATTTATATGTCTTTCCAGTTTTATAAATTGCTATATGTAGCGATATATTACAGCAATATGTTATATATATTAGCTATATATATATATTATATATTGTATACAATTACTAATACTTTCCCATAACATTAAGCATTTTTTAAAACAGCAGTTATAGCAATCATGGTATGGATCTATTTGAAACATCACAAGCTCTTGTAAGAGGTACCAAAATTAATTGTGTCCAATGACGAAACTGGTGTTTGAGAAATGATTTTCTCCTAAAAAGCAGTAGCTGATTCAAGGTTCTCATCTGAGGTGTTCCCTGTGTTCTGGTGTGTTTTCTTGTGCGGAGATCCGAGAAGAGCAGTCTGACAGCTTAGTCTCCAGCCCTTTCAAATTCAATGAGCAACCCTTCCTGAAATACTGTTAGTAATTCTGGTGATTCAGAATAATTTGTATGGGCTGGACGTTGATAGGTAGTTTTGTTTTCCTAATAATTTTATCTGTGGGTCAGCTTTTAACAAACTTTGAGAGATAATTTACATACCATCAACTGCACTTGTTTAAAGGTATAAAATTGAATGATTTTTAGCGTTTTAACAGAGTTGTGCAACCATCACCATAATCTAACTTTAGAACATCTCATCATTATCTATGGATACACTTTTAATAAGGATAAATGAAGAACATGAATAGTGCATTTATGTCTCTCTTCTCATCCTGTGCCCATTGGATGCCAGAAAATGATATGACCACAGCCTTTATGATGAGAAGTGAGAGTAGAAAGATGTTGCAAGTGAAAATTGTAATAATGTTATTCATATGAATAAGCTGAACATTGGTAGATCTTGCATAAATATTTTAAAATTAAAGCAAGGCTTATTTATGCAAATTTTTAATGAAAGTTCATACTATCTTGATTTATTAATATTACATGCACAGTGGAAATCTACAATATAAAACTCATAGATAAAAATTAAATTTTACTATTAAAAATAGATCACATTAAGTGTTCAATGAATGTACATATTACGGAATTATAATAAATATTTGTTGCATGCGTATGTGAATTTGAGCAGAGAAGCAAAGCAGGGTTGCTATCAGCCATTGTGGAACATAGAGCTAGCTTCATTTTGCAGATACACAAAAGCTTTCCTTATATGTTCTTTCAGGACTATGTATTAGTTTTCACAACCACAGTTTATATTTTTCCAATAATATGCCTTTCATTAGGCCCATTAAATTTAGAAGATTAATTCAGCAGATAGTTATACCTGTTCGCACCTTTCTGCAAAACTACAGTATAATTTTCATTTGAAATGCACTGTTGGCTACCTTTGTAAAAGAAAATATAGAGAGATTCCATAGTAACCTTATTATAGATCTGAAACCAATGCCAGTGGTTCAATGGGGGAACCAAGCACAGAGAAGCACTGAACTGTATACATTCCAGGGGGGGCCATGTCAGCTCTGCTCTAGACTTCCCATGATATCACCAGGACTTCTCCATCTGGAAAATTTTCAAGGCTGACCAGAGCCCATTAGGGCTAAGAATACTGTGCATATGAGGTATGCTAACCCTTCGGTGGTGGTGGTATGTCTTTATTTTCCTGGAAACAAATTTGTCATTGGGAATTGTTTGGAACCATGACAGCTTGAGTTTCAGTGGAAATTGGGAAGGGGTAGGACTGGGGGTCCCAGAGCCAGCATGAAAATACTTTCATTGGCTTTTCTTGACTACCTAATTCAGAGGGGTGTCTATAAGTGCCCCCGAAACATTCTTTATTGTTTGCTATTACCATTCCCATGTGGTCTTTCCCCACCAATATTATAAAAGAATTTTAAACAAGAAATTTGAAAGAATTCTATAGTGAACACCCATGTACCAACTACATGGATTCACTTATCTTTTTCTTTTGTGTGTGTTATTCTCATCTATAACTACGTGAAAGCTCTTAAATGATGGTGTTTAACCATCATTCAGTAAAGCTGTTTTCTGTGATAGTTGGTGCTTTAAGGTTAGTTCTTCATAGCACTTGAAGTACAGCATTCACCTAGATGATTTTTCTAAGATTAATACAGTAGTAAACATATTTTCAGGACTGGCCCATCACAATTCTAGGTTGCACCTTTGAGATGGTCTTTGACTGCTGTGGCCTCCTCTCTCTTGACCATGGAGCTCCAGCTCACTTTTTTAAAATAGTTTATTTTGGTATCATTAATCTACAATTACAGGTGCAATATTATGGTGATTAAACTACCCCCTTCATCAGGTCCCCCCCACCAACCCCATTACAGTCACTGTCCATCAGCGTAGTGAGATGCTATAGAATCACTACTTGTCTTCTCTGAGTTGTACAGCCCTCCCCGTGCCCCCCCAACACTATATCTGCTAATCGTAAGGCCCCTTTTTCCCCCTTGTCCCTCCCCAGCTCACTTTTCACCTTTGAAGAAAAAAAGGTCTGTGTTCTGGATCTTCCCTCCTATTTGAATAATTAGACATGACTGTCTTTCCATAAATTCATTCAATTCTCAGTCACTTGTGGAAGAAAATTGGGGTAATAGCTTGAAAATTAAAATTTAAAAAATTGGGAAAACTTGTTTTCACACCAAGTGCAATTATTTTTAGGAAAAATTCAATACTCAGATGTTAAGTCTCTGAGCTTTCCTGCTTGTCTGGTTGCCATGAAAGAAATGAAACTAGAAGGAAAAGAGGAAGATGGAAAGAAAATAGACATTTTGCCCTTGAATTATTCAAATTCATTGAACTATCCATTTCTTTCTCCCTCAGGTTCACACCAAAGTGGCAGTAACCAGACAGTCACTTACTGTGAGGCTGAAAAAGATCTCTGAGGCTCTTTTGGGTGGGTGTCTGCTAGGAGAATGTGTCCAAATAGTGTGCTTCCAACTCTTTTCTCATTTCTTTGGCAGAAGGTGTTTATGTCTACTGGGCAGGCCACTATCCACTCAGTAGCAGAAGCGTAGGAGGCCCAGCCACTCTGGGCATTGTTCTGCCGCTCCTGCATCACAATGTGCTGACATGTCTCTGCCCCAGAGGAGAGCATGGGCAAGGAGCGGCCTGAAGCTCAGCCCCTAAGCTGAAGTGGTGCCAGCAGTCCTGCAGAGCCCATAGGGCTCAGGGGTGGTGGTTCTGGTTGTGAAGTGTTCAGAGGCTTTCTTGGAAAGAAAGGTCAATATTGCAGTGTGATCACCATGGAAAAGCTATCATACTGAGAAAGTTGACGACACTTTATATCGTTCATCACTCAATTAATGAAGTATTCAATCTCCCTAAACCCTAATTTTCAGAGATGTAAACATTTTTAAGTTGCTTTCAGCTTCTGAAGAAAAGCTGCAAAATGTAGACTGTAACAATGTAGCATTCTTACAGGGCAGAGGCCTATTGTCATACCTCCAGCCTCTAGTATGTTCTGGACCATGTTGCAGGGGGCCCTCAGTAACTGTTGGGTGAATGAAGGAATAGAAACGAACACGTGGTATTTTTCTCTCTGAAGGTCTCTCTTATGAGGATAAGTGATTAGGTTATTTGCTTGTTTTTCTGTGTGGTTTAGAGATTAGATCATCCTTCACCTTTGTGTTTTAGTCGAGTGTGACAGATGCCCACCTGTCCGGCTACGTCCTCGCTGGCTCAAGGAAAGGCACGAGGGGATAACTGACCCTCAGGCCTGGGGGAGACATTCCCTTGGTGAGTTCCCTTCCCTTGGGCCACCATGTGCTAGACTCAAATGCTTGCTTTTGACAGGCCCCAGAGAATATATTCAGTCTCTCGAAATAAACATGAACTATCCAGGTTTTTGAGAGGGTGATGGTGATCCCATTTGCTCTAGAACTGTAACTTCTGCTTGGGACCAGGCGTGGGTGTCAGGGGAACGACAGCATCCGCTCCCACAGGACGTGTGTCAGGCGGCTCTCCTAGAAGAGGAGAGGGCTGGAAGTGTCAGTTGAATGTTTAAAGGCCTTGGGCTCGGGGATAGCTCTCACGCAGTGGCCCAGGCTGCAGGCTCCCATTATCTTTGCCTCAGACACTTCCTCTCCTGGCTCTGTCTTGAATGCTTTCTTTCCTATGGACAAATTCTTCCTCTGGTCATATAAGTACCATTGGCTAGTTTTCTAGTCACCCATTTCCTCATTTAGCATATGTATTGCATGATCACCACTTGCCATGTTCCTGTTTTTCTTACCTCAGGTCCAGGAAACATGTTTGCATAAATCTGCTCTCATCTGTTTCATGTTGATATTATTAATTCTCATGTGTCTTGAAACTCTTTGGTATTTTGGAGGCTACTGGTATATTAAAAAGTAAAAAAACAGCAAAAGAGGGGAATAAATATCATGGTATATTTTAAACATTTACCTTTAAAATATTCATGCTTTTTTAACATGTACAGGATATAGAACCATATATACAACTTTATTTGGGGATGATACCACAAGTCAGAGTGTGAGGAGCTTTGTTGAAAGAGGTGCACGGCATTCAGCCTCTGACTTTGGTCCTCAGGAGATGTGCCCACGTGCTCATACCTGCGTGGGGGCCTCTCTGCTGTGTGCTCTAGGCGTGGGGTATGAAGCTTTCCTGTCAGGTCTGCCTCGGGCTGCCTGGGGAGGGCCACGCAAGGTCAGTTCAGGGATGAGTACCTAACAATTAGCTGGCACCATGCCACACCGGCGCTCTTATGATGAACAGTCTTTGTCCTCAGGGAATTCGCCTCAAGTGGGGGAGGGACCAGGTTATCCCAGCAGATGCAGTGGTAAACTCGAGTGCCGAGGAGGAGCATTTAGTCTAATCTGGAGATTTAAGGAAGAATTCCTGGAGGAGTTAACACCCGAACTAAGTCTTGGCAGATGAGCTGGTCAGAGCAGAGGCCCCGAGGCACGAAATGACGGGGAAGGGGTAGCTGCGAATGGTCCAGTGCTACCTTGAGCAGGGGGGTAGGGAGGGGCTAGGTTTGAGAGGGCTTGGAATACGCTAACTGGGGGCTCGGGTCTCATCTGCTGCGGCTGTTTTCTAATGTAGAGTTTTGGCATGGGGAGATTTCTGGTCTAAAGTGATCATGCTGGTAGCAGTGTGAAGGATGGATTTGGGGAGCGCAGTTCTAGAGGCAGAGGGACCAAGGTGGTGGTAGTAGAAAAAGAAAAGAGAGGGTTGGTTAATTCAGGAACTATTAGTAGAGTTGACAGAATTTGGTGACTAAGTGGATGTGGGGAATGAGACAGAATGATTCAGGTTTCTGATTTGGGAAACTGGGTAAATAGTGGTGCTATTAACCAGGAAACAAAATATAGGCAGAGGAACAGGTGTAGGCGGCTTCAAGAATGAGTTCCTTGTTTGCAGGAACCCTTATCTAGCTAGTGCCTTGTATTCACTGAGTGTTCAGGAAATAATGGGCTTTTTGTTCTTAAATTTTTAGTGGCTTCCTGATGCTCTTAGAATATCTGACATATATCATAATGTATATATGTGTGTATGTAGTATTACACCCAAGAGCATATACATTTTTGAGCATGATCTGGCTCCATCCTGGCCTCAGCTTTCTCCACCTATATCTCAGGCCACTCCCTCCCCACCTCATCACATTTGTGTCTCTTTTCTGACATTGAAATCTTTAAGCCTTTCCTCTGTCTAAGATGCTTTTTTCTCAATTCTTAGTATGCAGAGTTTATTGTAATGCTTCAGATTTGAGTTCAAACCTTACCTGTTTAGAGAATTGTCTCTCAGCTCCAAATCCATTGTTGCATTCTGCATTGTGGTGCTGGGGCTGGAACTCTGCAAACTTCATGTCTTTCACCAACTGGCTTCCTGTTAGGGTTCAACAATAGATTGCATTTGGTTACAGGGAGCTTGGGAAGCAGATGGAGGGAAGGCACTTGTGTTTCTTCCTGTTTGCTTCTTTTTTCTGTTAGTGTTGTCCTTGGCAACAGAAATTGTTTCTAACCTTCATTTTTTTTGGCCTGCGCACTCTCAGAATCAGCAGTGAGGCAGTGGCCTCTCTTAAAGAGGTTGAGTCCTAGCTTTAAAGGGTCTGACCTCTGTTCTGAGACTGATTACTCCAACCTTTCTCTGGCCTCCCCAACTTGGTTGTGATAGTTGCTCCTGTAGTTATTATCTCTGACATCTTAATGCTTCCTTTGTGCTTTTCCAGACCTCCAACACCTACTTAACTTATTCCTACATTAGAGTATCTTGGTGTGGTTTCTGCCTTTTTTAATGGCTGTGCCCTGACCCAACTGAATATGGTTAGGCCTCCACCCTGTTGCTTTCTAAGATATCATTGGCTTTATTCATAGACTTTTCATAATCTGTATTTAAAACATTTTCTTTTGCTTTCTCATAATCTTTCTCCTCCACTTGGATATCAGAGTCTCTGTCCTATTTATCACTGTATCCTTGGTGCCTAGCATACTGTAGTAACTTAATAAACACTTGTGAAGTAAATTATGCATTATTAAAAAAGACTACAGGGGAAATATTGGTAACTAACTATGCACAATGTCCATAAGTGAGCAATCTTTAACCTTTTGGTTCTAGGCCAAGTTACTGATAAACCTTGTAACAATGTAATGCTGTTACAGAAAGTCAAGCTTAATACTTCTTATAAGCATGTTAGAATGCAATGTGCTCTTTAACTTAGATCCATCATCACTGGAATAACAAGACAACATAGTTTATTTGCTTTGAATTCTGTACTTTCATATATCTCCACTATCTATATTTGGGAATAATAAAGATTTACCTTGTTAGGGTTTCACGAAGATCCATTTACTGTAACATGCAGCATCACTTAATAGCATTTACTTGTTAAACTTAATCTGCTTACATTCGTTTTTCATTGTGTGATATGGTTTGAAACAACTAAAACATAAAATCAAAAAAGCAGGTTATAAGGAACTGCTTAACTTCCACACAGCTATCAGCAAGAATTTGAACACATCTTCTATAGCCTTTAAGTATCAACTGGTAAGACAAAGACTTGTCATACATGAAATATGTGTAATACTAAAATGATTTTGGTCAAATAAATGCAAATAGATAAAATGACATTGACTTCCACTGTGCCAAGTAGACCTGTTTCGTTGAAACTTAAATGTATCTTGTATTTCAAATGTGTTTATATTTTTTTCCCTTTTCTACATCAGAAGGAAAAAATGTTAATTGGTTTCCCAGGGTCTTTAAATCCAGCCCTTCCTTCCTCTTCCTTCTCCATCTGGAAACTTACTCTTGTATTTTTAATATGCCTGCTAGAGTTTTTCTCCTTTCTCAAAACCCACAAACAAAAATCTTTCCTCTGCCCAGTTACTGGTTCAAGCTACCTTCCTGTGTCTTTCTTTCCTTGCACAAGTTCCAAAGAATTCTCACGCAGTTTCTTTTTTGCCATCTGGCCTTTGCCCTCAACCCACTATCGCAATCACACTCTTGCAGCTCACAGACGATTGCCTGATCAGCCCCTCGTTCTGAGACTTAGCCTTCTTGGCATTTTTGACAGTTGATTATCTTTCTAAAACAATCTCCTCCTTTGTTTTTGTGACACTGTGCTACCTGGTTTCTTCTCTTCTACAAACTGTTCTTCCTTTCATGGTCTTTTTCCTCTAATACTGCAAAGTAAGCACTCCCCAAGGCCCTGTCCTCTTCTCTTGACCTGCTTTTCCATCCATCCTTACATTTCAAAGGCCTCCTTTGAATGATCCCCAAGCTTATGTCCAGCCAATATCTCTTTTGTGAACTCCTGTACTTTCAATGCCAACAGGACATGTTTACCTTGGCACTTCTCTGGCATCTCAAACCCAGGTGCAAAGGCATCAGCTTCTGTCACAAAATCAATTTTTCTTTCTTTTCTTGCTTATGGTTTAACATCTTTTGATTCATCTCTTACTTTTCTAATTTCCTTTCCAAAAATTGAAATGTTGCAAAATTCTTTCCATTCTTTTTGTCCAAGGGACATTCAACAGTCATGACCTCTCCATCGCCATCACCTGCCCCACAATGGCTAGGGCTGTCATCACCCCTCACCCCTCAACCACATTCACTTCTTTACTGGTGTCTCACTGCAGCTTCTCCCCAGTCCAATCTGTCCTACTCAGTGCTGCCAGGGCATTTTCCCCTAGAAGGAGAGTTTTGATTCAACACTCCTCTGATCGGGAATCTCTAACAGTTTGATTGTTGCTGGACTATATCTAGACTCCTTAACATGGTATTCAAGAACTTCATAGTTTGGGTTACAAACACATACCTTTTTGTCTTACAAATATATTTTCTATTTCTGTGGCTTGGTGTTTAAGAGTGTGGACTCTGAAGCCAGATTGCTAAATTTGAATCCTGACTCCTCCTATCACTAGCTTGTGACCATGGACAGTTTTCTTAATCAGTCTGTGCCTCAGTTGCCTCATCTGTAATACAGGAATAATAATCCTTCCAGGGATGTTGTGAAAATTAAACATATGAAGAGTGCTTAGAAAAGTGCCTGGAATATATAGCTAGCTCTATATAATGTGTTTCATTGTACAAGTATTTACTGATGCCAACACATATGTATGTAAGCCATGAATTCTTCTAGGGACCTGAAGATAGTATCAGTAAGCAAACAGAAACCCTTGCCTTTATGAAGCTTACATTTGGTAATAAAAATAATTATTACTATTTGTCCATAATTCTCTGTTTCTGGAGTACCCGTCTTCCTGCACCATCATTATTAAAATTCTATCCTTCCTTTCAGATCCCCTAACTTGCCATTTTACCCCTTAAAATCTTACCTTGGAAGAGGGTCTCTTCTGAACTCCTCAAACTCCTGAAGCCTGAATTAAAGCATGTATCACATACTCCACTCTATCATGTATTATCAAATATCAACATATTAAATATTATGGTTACTTGCTCATGTTTTTGTTATCCTTGATGGAGTGTCGGGTCAGCTACTATTCCTGTATCCCAATAGTAGCATGATATACCTTGTACCCAAGCACATAGTAGATGCTTAATAAATATTTCTTGAATGAATGTAGGTAAAGAACTCTTTGCATATTTCATTTGACCTCTATTATTAACCTTCTTTAATAGCAAAACATAAATTTAAAATACAGAACATATTTATTTCAGCTCTGGAAATACAAATATCAGTATCAAATATTCGTTGTTTACTTCTTGGCTTTACTCATCACCATCATTTGGGTCCTTTACAAGTAGGCAATTTTTGTTGTTTGCTTTACTAAGTATATCCTACAGTATATTTAATATCCCCTGTTACTACCATTTGAGAAGTGGCCCTAGATTTTTGTTAAAGGAGACACTGTGGATAGAGTACATTTCATTTGTTGTGTTTTCTATGGTCAGCAGAGATTTTTTTCCTGTTTCTCACTTCCTTGCTAACATGATCAGATATTTCCAGGTACTCATCTGCAAATTTTCTGGTTCAATTCTTAGTTTTTTCTTCATTCCAAAGAACTGCAGATGTTTGAAATTTGTTTTTACATCATCTAAAATAAGAATTTAGGTGTTTTGTTTCTAAATCATCAAGAATCTTTTCTCTAAATTTGCCTGCCATTTTCCAGCTATTACTGGAAAGACCAGACCAACGGCAAGTTCTCTCCTATTTTCTAATCTGTATTTTCACAATGCTATTGATCACACTACTATAGTAAAATACAGTTATATTATGCTATATTTTAAATCTTTTTAATATCACTTAATCTTGCTAAGTCATCTTAACTATCCCTTTTATGCAGGCAGAACTCCATCAAAATGGCATGACAATCTTCTCTTTTTTTTTAATAACAAGGCAAACAGAATAGATTTTTAAATAATGATCAAGGATTTTTTTTATTCATTAAGTTTCAGTATTATTACAGAAAATGTTATGGTACAGAGTTGTTTAATATTATTTTTTCTTTGCTCTTGATTTCCACATGAATGCTGGTAACACTAATATCTGTACAAGATCAGTCTCTGATTTTATTTTTTGTTCTGTACAATTTTAAATGTATTGGTTAAAAAGGCTGTCAGCACTTAAGGAAGCATTTCCCCCCCCCTCCCCAGTCTGTTTGTTCAAATAAAAGTTATCCAGTTACTGCCCAAGAGGACTGTGCCTTGAGGCTGCTGGGCCAGAACCCTCCCCAGACCGCCTGCAGGGGACAGTTCTCCCGGAGGCAGGGCAGGGCCTCCGCCCAGTCCCTCTTCTTTTGGCACTGTGCACATTAACACGAGATACATGATAAAGAACAAGCAAAAGCTCTCTGTAAAGCAGTTATGAAGCGTACTAAGAAGGGAAATTCAAGTGTTGCCTACACTAGTATAAATAAGCAGACAGCCTTTATTTAAGAGCATAATTAGTTGTATTTTAAAGATGAGAAAAACACAAGTTCGGCAGGCACCTACTGCTGTCTACTAAAAGCTATCGCTATCAGACCTAGCATTGAACACACAAAGCAATTTGCAAGAAAGGAAAAATTTGCTTTGATATAATTAGAATAGAGTTGTCTGTTAAGATTTATTTTTAGGTGTTTTTTTCTTTAAAATGTATGTAAATTCTTTTGAAATATAGTTCAAGATGTTGACTATACAGATCAACTTTTATCCAAATCAGAAAAACTAGCTGTGCCGTTGCATATTACAGGATACAGTCAATGATATGTGGACATGCATCAAAGCCTCCTCCTGCCGGCGATCATCATAGCCGTCCAATGACCATGACGTCCACCACCTCGCCCTTGTGGAGCTCCACATACTGCTCTGTCTTTGGAGGTAGCATCAGCAATCCGTTGGCGCTGCGCATGCTCATCAGACGGCTGCTCATCTGATTACCTGGAAAGAAACACTCCCATCACAGCAGTGTAAGTGGCACGGTGTATACATTTAGAACCCCTCTAGTTCTTTTCAAAATGAAAACTGGTGAACAGAAACACAGGTCTTTGAGAGGAAGAGAGATGACTGGACTCCTCAGTACCTTTTTCCAGTGGCCTTGCCACTGTAACCTAATACTTTTCCACTAAATTGTAAAAGTAAACATTAGAAATTCTGGCTTAAAAGAATAAAATCAGGATTTTATAGCGTTATGCAAAATGCCACCGAATTTCTCATTTCTGGCTAAAATATTATGTGTTTCCAAAAAGAGAGGCCTTTAAAACCTATTAAAAAAGATAATATTAGCAGCAGCTACCATTTCCTTGGTGTTTACTAAGTACCAGACACGCTGGTAGGCACTTTACTTAACTATCTTATTTAATTCTCACAAGACTCAAAAGAGGTTAGGTAACTTGCCTACTTCCTCTTAATTAGTTGGGGGCCAATTTAAATGCAAGTTTCTGATGGCAAAACCAATGTACTCAGTCACTGTCTTGATCTATACTTTTGATAGGATCTTTGTTTAAAGCATAATACAATATTTCTGGAGTTGTATCAAAAGTTAGTTAAAATATTACTTGAGAAGTTGGGGATAAAAGTTTAAAGTCTACAGGAGGTAACTATAGAATGCTGATTTATCAATATCAATTTCTCCATCCCTAAAATTTACAATAACTCAGGTATGACAGAGGTCACAGAAAATCACATTATAATTGGGCTTTGGTCTCATATTTCAGTGTAGCATGGCCACAGCCCCCGACTTTTCCTACAACCAACATTATGCTCAGAACTGGTTGAACAAACAGATATCTTAAGTAATTCTAGATTTGTATTTCAAATGTTTATCTAGGAAATATGGCTCCATGGAATAACTAAATCTTTATTAAAATTTTTTTACTCTTGTCCTGTCATACTGTACTGTTTAGGAATAATACAACTCAGCCAATCTTTCAAAAAGGAAAATGTACAATAATTACACAATTAGGTATACCCAAGGAAGGAGGTTATATAAAAATTTCTGTTTTAGCAGGGTGGGTGCACAGAATTACCTGCAGGTGTGAAATGACTAACCTGTACTCTGTGCCCAAGGCAGTGGTTCTTGGTGATGCCAAGTCAGTATACACCGATGGTATTCTGGACGAGGATCCAGTTTTACATCACATGATAACTACAGAATATAGAGGAAAAGAAAACAAACTTGATCACTTACTCATCTCTTAGAACTACAGGGTGGTGGAAGTTGTGTAAAGAAAACAGTGGAGTGGAAAATATCTTGGCATTCTATTTCCACCACTGCCATCTTATGATCTTAATACAGGAAATCCAGAGGTTGGGTTGCTCTGGTGAAAACAGAAAAGAAGGCTATGAAGTTGGTAAACTTTGTGGGGAAAAGAGCAGATTGAAAAGGGTAAAGTCTGTTCTTGAAGTCTAATTTCATGGGTTATGAAGATAAATACCTTTGACCTATGAATTGAGAAATCAAAGCAGATATTTCAACATTAAAAATAAAGGAGGTAGAGCTAAACAAACAAGCTCAATATCCATTTATCTGTATGTCCATTCATCTGCCAGTCCATCCATGAATATTTACTGAGATGTTATTCAGCTACCCATTCATATACCTATCTTCAACATAAAAGGGATAGTCACTTTCTTTTTTCTCTTGCATATTCCCCTAGTGTCCCAATACTGACATATAATCTTATTAACACAAATAAAAGTAGTCTCTACCAAAAGCTGTACCATTTTAGTTTAGTTACACCATTGGTACTAAAAGAATTCCTCTGAATGAGTCTTTGCTCTGGGATGGCATCTTTCATATCTAACAAGGATAAATCCTTTCTAACACAGTAACTTCAGTTTCACATGTGACATAGAATGACCAATCACCCTTCAACCAGGAAGCATTATTTAAAAAAAGCTATTTCATTAAATTCATCCTGAAATCTGATAAGTTAAAGTGATAAATGTGTTGGTGGCAGGTGTCTAAGGTGTCTAAAGTGTATTCCTTGGACAAGTTTACAGAGTATATAAGACGGCTTGTATCCCTTCAAAGATTAGTTTGATGTTAGAGAAAACAAGACTTTTCCAATGTAGGAGAATTAATATTTTCCATTAGCACAGCAGTCATTTAAGTTAATTTACCTTAAAATGGTGTATTTATTCAACTAAAACATCCTGCTTAAATCAAATGATACAATTAAGACTTGAATATCCTGGTAATTTTGATTCAAGTAAGTTTATTGCCAATCCATTCTGGTTACTGTGTTTTTAAATATTTAATTATTCACTTTGATAATCCATGCTTTTCTTCAGGAAGCCAGAATAAATTTCAATTCTGGGGTATTTTTCCTTGATTAAAAAACTCTCAGCTTTTCACTGGATATTGCCTATGTTTATTTATTTACTTATTTTTTCTTTGGTATCATTAATATACAATCACATGAGCAACACTGTGGTTACTAGATTTCCCCCATTATCAAGCCCCCATCACATACCCCATTACAGTCACTGTCCATCAGCGTAGTAAGATGCTATAGAATCACTACTTGTCTTTTCTGTGCTATACTGCCTTACGTGTGCCCCCTCCCCACATTATGTGTGCTAATTGTAATGCCCCTTATTATCCTTATCCCTCCCTTCCCACCCACCCTCCCCAACTCCTTTCCCTTTGGTAACTACTAGTCTATTCTTGGGTTCTGTGAGTCTGCTGCTGTTTTGTTCCTTCAGTTTTTGCTTTGTTGTTATACTCCACAGATGAGTGAAATCATTTGGTACATGTCTTTCTCTGCCTGGCTTATTTCACTGGGCATAATACCCTCTAGCTCCATCCATGTTGATGCAAATGGTAGGATTTGTTTTCTTCTTATGGCTGAATAATATTCCATTGTGTATATGTACCACCTCTTCTTTATACATTCATCTACTGATGGACACTTAGGTTGCTTTCATTTCTTGGCTATTGTAAATAGTGCTGCGATAAACATAGGGGTGCATATGTCTTTTTCAAACTGGGATTCTGCCTTCTTAGGGTAACTTCCTAGGAGTGGAATTCCTGGGTCAAATGGTATTTCTATTTTGAGTTATACAGATTCCCACAATGGTTGAACTAATTTACATTCCCATCAGCAGTGTAGGAGGGTTCCCCTTTCTCCACATCCTCGCCAACATTTGTTGTTGTTTGTCTTTTGGATGGTGGCCATCCTAACCAGTGTGAGGTGATATCTCATTGTGGTTTTAATTTGTATTTCTCTGATTAGCGATGTGGAGCATCTTTTCATGTGCCTGTTGGCCATCTGAATTTCTTCTTTGGAGAAGTGTCTGTTCAGATTCTCTGCCCATTTTTTAATTGGATTATTTGCTTTTTCTTTGTTGAGGTGCATGAGCTCTTTATATATCTTGGATGTCAACCCCTTATCGGATATGTCATTTATGAATATATTCTCCCATACTGTAGGATGCCTTTTTGTTCTATTGATGGTGTCCTTTGCTGTACAGAAGCTTTTTAGTTTGATGTAGTCCCACTTGTTCATTTTTGCTTTTGTTTCTCTTGCCCGGGGAAATATGTTCATGAAAAAGTTGCTCATGTTTATATTCAAGAGTTTTTTGCCTATGTTTTCTTCTAAGAGTTTTATGGTTTCATGACTTATGTTCAGGCCTTTGATCCATTTCAAATTTACTTTTGTGTATGGAGTTGGACAGTAATCCAGTTTCATTCTCTTATATGTAGCTATCCAGTTTTGCCAACACCAGCTGTTGAAGAGACTGTCATTTCCCCATTGTATATCCATGGCTCCTTTATTGTATATTAATTGACCATATATGCTTGCGTTAATATCTGGACTCTGTATTCTGTTCCACTGGTCTATGGGTCTGTTCTTGTGCCAGTACCAAATTGTCTTGATTACTGTGGCTTTGTAGTAGAGCTTGAAGTCGGGGAGCGTAATCCCCTCTGCTTTATTTTTCCTTCTCAGGATTGCTTTAGCTATTCGGGGTCTTGCCTATGTTTATACTTTCATATCTACTGGGGGGTAACTTGTCATTATTCTGAAATTATTTTGTGTTTACCTAAGGGCAAGAATCTCTCTTTCAATCTCTCTTTGTGTATATTGTGTTTTCCAGAACTAAACTACAAAAACTATTCACATGGTGCATTATTTGCTAAGTGTTTAAGCAAGGCTTTCTCCTTTGCCAATGGTCCTCATAGGCTTATGGCAGTACAGTGGAAGAAATCCTGGAATAGGATGATATCTGACCCTTAGGTTCTACTCCCAGCTTTGTTAATTAGGGTGCTGTATTAGCAAGTTATTTTGTTTACCTAAATCACTTTGTTCACCTACAAAATGGGGTTGTTTGTTTTAAAGGAAGATGTGTTAATTTTAGAAACAAGAATAAATTGCATCCAATTGAAGTGAATGCAAATTTTCAGAGCTTCACAAACAGCTGTTAGTTTTTCAGGAAGAGGTAAAACTGATTAGATTTTTATGGTATTTTACTGAAATACTGAATATTTTACTAACCAATATATTTAGTTGTAGTGATATTATAGTTCTGGCATATTACATCACTTAGCCTAAAAAAGCACCTATTTACTGTGAGTGTCAGTGCTTACGAAATGATGTACCATGAGTAAACATAGACACTTCCTTTGTGAAAAAGCATCATAAATGGTTGTTTCATTTCTGATGACTTCTATTTATTCAAAATTGGGCTATTTCCTGAAGTGAAGTAGGACTATCCTCTGTTTTCTTGGAATATTTTCCTGGTACATAGTAGTTACTGAAGAGATAACATCATATTATATGGTGTATTATTATAGGTATGTTCTACATGTAAATGTCTAAGGGAAAGAATTAGGAAAAAAAAAGTTCTACAGACTTAGAGGATAAGCTACAGAGTGCAAGGAAATATTTGCAAAATACACATATGATAAAGGCCTGTTATCCAATATATACAAAGAATTCTTAAAAATCCACAATAATAAATGACCCTATTAAAAATGTACAGAAGATCTGAACACTTTACTGAAGAAGATATACAGATGGCAGGTAAGCATATGAAACTATGTTCAACATCATGTGTCATTAGGGAACTGAAAATTAAAACAATGAGAAATCACTCCATGTATTAGAAAGGCCAAAACTCTGGCCATATTAATATTCATGTGTTGACAGTGGAGAAACAGGATCTCCTGTTGGCTGCTGGTGGGAATGCAAAATGGTACAGCCACTCTGAA
The DNA here is from genome assembly GCA_032199065.1 of Smutsia gigantea. Classification (NCBI taxonomy): domain Eukaryota; kingdom Metazoa; phylum Chordata; class Mammalia; order Pholidota; family Manidae; genus Smutsia; species Smutsia gigantea. Next base: position 69,873 of record JAVSCE010001361.1, on the reverse strand, counting down.
AGACAGTTTGGCCCTTTCTTACAAAATTGAACATAGTCTTATCATACGATTCAGCAATCACACTTGTTGGTATTTACCCAAGCAAACTGAAAATTTATGCCCACACAAAAACCCACACATGGATGTTCGTAGCAGCTTTATCTGTAATTGCCAAACTTGGAAACAACTGATATGTTCTTCAGTAGGTGAATGGATAAATAAATGGTGGTACATCCAGACAGTGGGATATTATTTAGAACTAAAAAGAAATGAGCTATCAAGCTATTGAAAGACATGAAGGAACCTTATGCATTTTACAAAGTGAAAGAAGCCAACCTGAAAAGGCTGCTTATTGTATGATTTCAACTGTATAACATTCTGGAAAAGGCAAAAAAAAACCAGTTAGCATTAGCAGGTAAGGAGGGATGAATAGGCAGAGCACAGAGGGTTTTTAGGGTAGTGAAACTACTCTATATGATATTATAATAGTAGAATCATAAAATTATACATTTGTCAAGACCATAGACAGTACAACACCAACAGGGAATCCTAATATAAACTATGGACTTTGGGTTATAATGATGTGTCAATGTAGGGTCATCATATGTAACACATGTACCACTCTGGTGCAGGATGTTAATAGTGGGTAAGTTGTGCATGTGTGAGGAAAGGGTGTTTATGGGAAATTCATGTACTTTCTGCTTAAATTGCTGTGAACCTAAATGTGCTTTAAAAAATAAAAATTATTAATTAAAAATAGGGGAGAATATTTTGTTCTTTCTCTTTGTCCTGCCCATCTTATAAATGACGTCAAAGAGTTCTCAAAGAGAGTAAATAATTAATTGTAAATACAGTGTAACAACATCATTATAGATCTATGTATATGGTACAAAAGGGCACAAAGAAGGAGTAATCAACCCTTCTTGGGGACATTGAGAAAGGCTGCACAGGTGACATGATGCCTGAAGTCTTAGGACTAAGGAATTTTCTGAACTGAGGAAGGAGATGGTGGTGATTAGAGGAGAACCTTCTAGGAAAGGGAATAATCACAGGCATAGGAAGGGTATCTCATGTTCATTCTGTGAGCAGTAAATAGCTTGGTATGGTCAGGTACAGGATGGGAAACAGATGAAACTAGACAGGAAAAATGGCTTTGGGATGGAAGGCCTCCCGTACTCACTTGAGCAGTTTGGGTTTAATCCTGGGGTCAACGGAAGCATTGAAGAATTTTAGTGAGATGCTGACACAGAGTTAGACAGAAAGGTGATTTAAGAAGAGGCAAGATTAGAAGAAGGGAAACCATTAAATATGTCAAGGGTTAGAATCTAGTAAATGTTGGCGACATCATTCAAACCCAGGCTTTTGTGGCTACAAAATTCATGGAAAATGGATAGTGGAAGGGGCTTTAGGAGAATGGTGAAGATTTGGAAAACTGAAGAAATGGAAGAAGCTGGTCGAAAGATCTAAAAGGATCACCATAGGGAATTTTAGCTGCAGCTGAGATTTATAAATTGAAGTGACGACCTGAACAGCTATATACTCTTCTCTAGTTGTGCTTAGTAGCTTAGGAATAAAACTGAAGGACAAAGAAGGGAGGACTGATCCATGTCTGTGGATTCTGAGCGGGTTATAGTGGAAGGGAGAAGAGGCAAAACCAAACTGAGGGTGTTGAAAAAAGCCGAAGTGTTACACCACAAGGTGTAGGCTGGATGAGGAAAGCGGTAAAGCCAGGGGGTGCTTATGGATTGAGGCAGAGGGGTAGGGGCTACATGAGTGATTACACTCTTTTATATAAACTGAGAAGTAACTTGCCATTGTTCCTAAATTGTATGCCAGAGTTGGTGATTTTTGAGATGGAGAAGTTCAGGGTACTGAAAAGGATGTTTGTGTGAATTGCTGAAGTAGAAAATAAAGGTATTTAGAATTATAGAGGTAACACAACTGATGGTAAGAGGTGAGGAAGAGAGGAAGACAAGCAGACAATTGCTAAAGACCTGAGTGTCTTCAGAAGGTACGATGGTGGCAATGAGGAGAAAGTGAAAGCTCCAGAAGGTTCAGGGGGACAGACAGGGACTAAGTGTCACACAGATTGGAGAAGAGAGTTTTTAGGAAAAGAGATGACCAAAGGGATTCAACTGGGTGGAGGTCCAAGATAACATGCTCAAGGCCCTGGTTGGTGCTGAGGGCCTGGACGCTGTTGGGGTCTGGTCAAAGCTCCTAAAGAGTGGTTGAAACAGCTTTACACTAGCTTTTTTGATAAGTACTACAGAAGTTATGAAGCACAGATTTCATTAGCTTACCAAAGAGGTCCTTGAGTTTATGTATCCTATAAATCATCTGTATAAAATTTATCATGTAACTTTAAAATCCTTGCACACACTGGTATGGATCAGTTTCAAATTCATTTTCTCAAAGTTTTGATAAACTAGTTATATTTTCAACTTTACAAAAATAAGTTAAAACTGATTTTCATTTTTTATAAATAATGGACAATTCTATCATTTTCAATATCTGTTTTTTAACTCATAAGCCATAATATTCTCATATAACAGGCATCCAAGAATGTCTTTTGGTGATCAGCGATCTCATCACAAAAAACAATCACATTTCTCTACAGTTGCAAACACCTTAGCAAATTTTCAAACAATATAAGCATTTTGTTGAAATGTTTTGTATTTTACTGTTTATGACATCAGTCAGAAAGCATTCATCAAATTCTTACAGTATAGTATAGATGGTAATGCTGAAGAGAAGAGGCAAGGTGGACAAATTAGAATAGTCTAGCAGAGTTCCAACATGCTCACATTTTCCCAAGACATAATGACCTCATCCCATGGGAGATGCAAGTATTTTTCTCATTCCCTTCTTTTAATCACTGCCTGCCTGAGGTGGGCTGTTAATAGGAGTTACCTGAGGTATGTTTATAGACAAAAAAGGGGCAGTATAAGGTGCTTTGATGGGATATTAAGGAAACACATGATAGGATGCCCTTTCGTGGAAACATTAGGTCAATATTTATTATGTTTCTAACTCTCTAGAAAATCATAAGTGTTTCAGTTTCAACCATTACTGACCAAGGAAACAGGGCAAGTGTTTACTCTAAACATATAATCTTCAGAATGCATTGATTTAAAATGCTGACATGTTTTGTGCTGACCTTTTAAAATAATGCAGCATTGCCCCATCCATAAGTCATCTACATCGGAGTCTAGCAGTGTGCTACTGACACCAGCATTTAACACTTATCTCACTGCCTGAGATCAGCAAGAACTGGGGTGGCGGTGAGGGTGATGGCTGTGATCATGGTAACCATTTTGGAGAACAGTAATAAGTGGAGTTTGTAAGCTGCATCTTGGATGTCAGAAAACAGAGACAAGCTTTACCATGTTTCAAGGAAGTGAATAAGATTACATCCTGCAGTGGCAATATATCAGTAAACGTGTGGGGTGGTTTTGGTAGCTAAAAATAAAAGAAGTAGACAGCCAAGCATATTAGTGACCCACCTGACAGTCCCCATGATACGACTCTGTGGGAGAAGAGAGTTTAACTGATTCTTAGACTAGTTTTCAATTCTGTGACCTGACAAGGCTGAGTAGCATCAGTTCAGCTACACAGCTATCGGGAGAGATGGCTGCCACAGCGCCAGTTTTAAAGAAGAGAGGGTGGATGTTAAAATGAGGAATAAATGAAAAGATCCATAAGAACTTTACAAAGTCAGAGAAATTCTCTTTGTCTTATAGCAATGTGTATTTTTCTTATTTCCTAATTTTAGCAAATATGAAAATAGTGAGCAAATTCAGTATTACTGGTTTGAATGTCTAAGTTTTATGACTAACCTCCTGACTTGATCAGAATACTTTTTCATTGATAGCTTTTTTCTTCTCTTTCCACTTAATTTAAAATAAGGCCACAACTGTGAGTATAGGAAAGAAAAGATAAAGAAGCTTTGTTTTCAGAAATATCTACTTGAACTTTTAAGAAAAGTAGAATATTTCTTCATACACTACTCTACCAAGTCTCAGTATTTAGGTCAAAGTTAAGAATACCTGAAGACTAGATTTTTAAAATGTTTCTATCCTATATAGTTTCAGAGTAATATTTTATTTCTATTTTCTCTTCCTCTTCTATGTTTCGTGTTCTTCCTGTCATTGCTATAGAGTCATAGCATTCTATAATATCTGAATTTATTTCAGAGCTCTTGAAAAGTATAGTTTTGGTACTGGGAAAACTATATATATACATGTAAAGGAATAAAATTGAACTCCTATCTTATATAATACACAAAAATGAACCCCAAGTGGATAAGACTTAAATGTAAGACCTGAAACAGTAAAACTACTAGCAGAAAACATAAGGGGAAAGTTTTTTGACATTGGTCTTGGCAATGACTTCTTGGGTTTGACATAAAAAACACGGGTAACAAAACTGAAAACAGACAAGTGACACTGCACCAAACCAAAAATGTCTTCACAGCAAAGGAAGTCAATGGCATGAAAAGGCAACCTAGGGAATGGGAAAAAATATTTAAAAACTATTTATCTGATAAAGGGTTAATATCTGAAATATGTAAGAATCTCTTACACTCAACAGCAAAAAACAAAAACAAAAAAACTCCATCTGATTAAAAAGTGGGCAAAGGACTTGAACAGATATTCCTCCAAAGACATACAAATGGTCACCAGGTATATGAAAGAGTGCTCAATATCACTAATCATCAGGGAAATGCAAATCAAAATCTTAATGAAACATCACTCACTCCTGGTTGGATAGTTATTATCAAAAAACAAAAGATAACAAGTACTGGTGAGGATGTGGAGAAACTGGAACCCCAACCCTGTTGGTGGGAATGAAGAATGGTTCAGTCACTATTGACATTACTCAAAAAATTAAAAATGGAGCTACCATGAGATCCAGCAATCCTGCTTCTGGGTATATAACCTAAGTAACTGAAATCAGGATCTCAAAGAGATATCTGCACCTCCATGTTCAATGTACCATTATTCACAACAGCCAATATATTGGCAAACAACCCAAATGTCCATCAACAGATGAATAGATAAGGAAAATATGGTACATACATACAATGGAATATTATTAAGCTTTAAAAATGAAAGAAATCCTACTATTTGCAGTAATATTGGATAAACCTAGGGTACATTATGCTAAATGAAATAAGCCAGTCACAGAAAGATAAACACTGCATGATTCTACTTGTATGTGGTAACTAAAGTAGTTAAAGTCATAGAAGCAGAGAATAGAATGATGGTTGTCAGTGGTTAAAGGGAGGAGGAAATAGGGAATTGTTGCTCAATGGTTGTAAAATTTCTGTTATGCATGGTATGCAAGTTTTAGAGATCTGTTGTACAACATAGTACCTAAAGTTAATAATATGGTATTATGTACCTTAAAATATGTTAAGAGGATAGTTCTCATGTAAAATGTTCTTACAACAAAACAAACAAACAAACAAACAAGACCACAAAGAACACAAGGAAATTTTTGGAGGTGATGGATATGTTTAGCACCTTAACTGTGGCAATGATATCATGGGTGTATGTGTATGCCTAAACTCATCAAAATGTGTATATTAAGTAACAGTAATTTTTTGTTTATCAATCATATCTTAATAAAGCTTAAAATAAAGTAATGGTTTGATACTGTAGTTTACATTGCCAAGAAAACTGTTTACTAGCTGTACAGCAAGTGTGTTACACAACTGGTTGAGTAGTAGCAAATTAAATTGGAGTTACTGTTGGTGAAGGGGACTCTAACTAGTGACTTTTATTGCAGGTAAAATACTCAGACTTAGTAGTCCTTTTCCAAACAATATGGTTACCCTTTCTTCCTGATTCACTAGAATTTCTTTCTAGTCTTTCAATTATCTTTTTTTGAACTGCTTAAAATTTACCAGTGAGGTCACAGAAAAAGTGAGCAGGTAAATTGCTGTTAGGGAGCTGCCAGCCACATTTTATTGACCTTTTTATCATTATGTATCCACTCTATATGGACTTCTAGCTGGAGAAAATGATTCACTTTAGAAGTCATAGAATAATGTGGGAGGGGAATAAAAGGGATGCCTTTCCCTCCATTTTCTCTTACCAAGGGGAGACTGTAATTGCAGTTACCCTCTAAACTAATATAAAATTCTAGATGTTTGTTTTGGGCAGTTAGGAAATCATATCCTTTATTGTTATTAGGCTTCAGTTTTGGTTCCTGGTGATTAGAAAACATTACCCTGGCTTTGATGATGGTTGGCCGAGGATCCAAGATGCCCTGCATTTTTCTCAGGGCAGGAACAACAAAGAGGTTGCAGGTGACCACGGCTGACACAGGATTCCCTGAAAGTCAACCAAGTAGTTATTTGTAGTACACACATAAGATCTGCCAATAATTATGACTGTCTGTACCTTTAGGTATTGTAGATAGTGAGGTGGCTGGCCACTAGTGTGCTTCTGAATTACCTTGATCCAAAGGATGCCGGAATAGAGCTATAGTCAGATGCCGCAGAGGGTATACACATTCAGGTCTACTAGCGAAAGGCAGACTTCTGACGACGAGAAGCTGTTGAACACCATTAATTTCTACTTTCCCAAGAGCTATAATTGAAAGCCATTACTAATCTTGATAAATTTTAAAACAGTTTCTACTTGCTATTTTTAAAACGTTTTAACATTGCCATAGCAATATATGTTCAGTACAAAAAAAATAGGATAAACGTAAAGAAATTAATCCATAATCTTCTCTACCCAGAAATTTCTTTAAATTTAAAAATAAAACTAAATGATTTAAGATGTGAAGGACTTGAAGATGAATATTGTAATGGACAGAACTGTGTCCCTCCCAAATTCCTATGTTGCAGTCTTCACCCCCAGTGTGACTGTATTTGGAGATAGAGCCTTTATAAAGAAGTAATTAAAATTCAATAAGGTCAAAAGTGTAAGGGTCCTAAGGTAAAATCCAATAGGTCTGGTGTCCTTATAAAAAGAGGAAGACATGCCAGGAGTGTGTGTATATGGAAGAGAGGCTATGTGAGGACAGAGAGAAGGTGGCTGGCTGTCTGCAAGCCAGGAAGAAAGACTCAGCAGAAACCAACCTCGCTGGCACCTTGACCTTAGATTTCCAGTTGCCAGAGCTGTGAGAAAATAAACTTTTTAACACAACCAGTCTGTGATTTTCTGTTGTGGCAGACTGACCACACTAATAGGAATACCAAGTTCTTTTAAAGTTAGAAGGAAAATTTGAGGAATTCAACTGTACCTCTCCAGGAAGAAATCTGGGTGTGTCATGCACTTCAAAGGGAGAAAGGTGGACTACAAAAGACTGGGCTGAGGATAACAGATTTAGTTTTGTGTGTGGTATTGTTAACTAAGCAAGCGGTGTGACCCTGGTGAGTTCTGAACCTTTTCGAATATAACTTTATTTATGCACAAAAGGAAAGGTTTGGACTATATGATTTTAAATATCCCTTCTGGTTCTAAAATTCTAATTGTATTAATACTTTTGTACAGTGGTATGTGAGAATATATGTGTATACTAGGGGTGAGGGTGGGTTGTTAATTTTTAGGTTCTGTTGGTCCGGCTATGTGCTGCTGATTGCATCATCAAAGTAAAAGGCAATGATCAGTTTAGTCTATTATTAGCTAAGACCATACCTTTAACTTTCATCTACCCACAAAAGTAGTTAAAAATAGTATTTTTAAGTTGTAAAAGTGATGAGTGATACTAATGATTTCAGTTGAAAAATGAGTTGTCCTACACAATGCAGACTCTTATTGAGAATCAATTGCTTTTCCCTTGTGTCAAAATACAAAGATGGAATTTTTTCAGGAAAAAAAAAACAGAAAAAAAAGCAAGCTATTGTTCAACAACGATTACGGGGTTCCTGTAATGTTACTGCCTTATAAAATCACTCTTTAAAAAATGAATCCCTCCATATAGAAAAAGGACTGGAGGGCCTGAGACCAGAAAAAATTGCAATAATTTTTAGTGGTTATCTGAAGGGAAAAAGGATTATGGATAACGTTTCTTAACATTTTGAACATGTGTTACTATAGGAATTTAAAAAAAAACAGTAAATAGATACACAAAACTTTAAAACTTTTTGAAACTTATGATTAGTAATGGCTTTAAACACATGGTTTTTGGGAAAGCAGACATACAATTTTGAATTTCAAAATCCTTGTAAAAGGAACTACTTTGCTGGTTCTATGATCTGAACATGTCAGCTGCTGCTGCCCTCTTTTGGCTCCTTCAGGCTGAGCAGAGAAAATTTCAAAGTAGCAATTTGGAAATAGATTATTTAATTATAACTTCCTTGGCAGTTCAACAATACTTCATAAGTAATGGTGAAAGAGGCTCTCACCATAACATTCTTTGTCTGTAGGTAAAGTCATAGCTTCTGTAGACAAAATAAACACACTCTTCCAGTCAAAATGAAGCTGGAAGAGGATCACATTTCTTTATATAATGGTTTTCAGAGTATCGATAGATACATTAAAGACTCTAAGGCATTCTATACTTCAGATACATTTTGAGGACTACTTTACTTACATGTCCTCTCTTAAAATTTCTTATTCAATAGAAATTTAACTTAAATCTTTTATGCTTACACATACTGGCTTTAAAAATGTTTTTAAAATTCTAGATTTTTCTGCCTGTTCTTCCTTTCTTTATACCTCTATTTTGAGATTCTTTTAAAATAAACAGCAGATAAGTATCCCAAAGCTACCAGATTTGTGCATCTGAAAGGAATAAACAGGTTATTTTCTGAAGGAATCTGTGGCAAAAAAATGGAGAATGGGACATTGCTACCCATCAGAAGGTAATTTTGTAAGTTGAAAAAATAATAAGTAGATATACAAAGCTTCTAAATTGCTTTAGAATTTTTCAAGATTCGTAATGGCTTAAAATGCATGGCTTTAGCTGCACAGCCAAAAATCGATCAAAAACTGAATTTTGAAAGTCTTTGTCAACTGAACAATTTTGCTTTTTTCTATAAACTGAACATGTGAGTTTCTGCTCACAGGGGAGTGAGAGTGGAAATGGTGATGTGGTCAGATTGATGATGCCTGGGATTTGGCTGAGAGAACCAATACATGTTGTGCACCCACCCAACCTGCAACCCCTGCCACCCTTCTGGTCCCAATCTGGCAAAGACCATAGGCAACTTTGTATGTTCTATTAGATGTAGGAGGTAATAAGACTGCTAACTCTGACCATTTTTTCTATGAGGAAAAGCAGGAGCCCCAGCAAGGTTAGTGACAACTAACACTTGATCATCATTTACTGTTTGGAATGTGCTTTGAAAGATGCTATCTAACTTGGCTTTCACACTAACCTTATGAAGTAGATATTAGCCCCATTTTATAGATGAAGAAACAGCTTTAAGAGGGGTTAAGTGATTTGTCCTAAGTCATACAGTAAGTAAAGCTGGGGCTTGAGACTAGGTTTTTCAGATTCCAAATCAAGTACTCTGATGGGGGACTGGTTACCTGAGATTAAAAAAGACTTCAGTCATTTTTCCAGAAAAAGCAAAAGAAATTATCTTAGTTATTCTTACCTGGTAGTGCAAAGATTATTTTTCTTACACCATCAATATCCAAAGTTGCAAATGTTGTTGGCAGGCTAGAGAAAAAAAGAGCTTATTAGTGATTGCTAAGTAATAGGACAAGAAAATTTAGTACTCCAGTTTTCTTGTTATGTGGATCTCTATATAGAGCACTTCTATAAAAATGCTTTTCTATTTACTGTTCTTTAAGCCTTAGTACCCTGAAGTATTTCAAGAGCATTTAATTTGTTTTTAGCATTTTTCTGTTTTCAATTAGCCAAACTTCCAGGTTTTTTGTAACTTTCTCTTTTTTCCTTCCTGCTAGTGCCATAGTCATGTATCCCAAATCCTGAGTTTCTCCAACCTTCTAATTAATGTCTGTACTGTTTTTGCGGAGATTTATAGCAATCATTCTTATTATCAGAAGACTACCTCATAATACATGTTTATCAGATAACTGCCTGTTCTTCAAGGTATTTCTTAATCCTTTAAAACTATGTTCAACAATAAACATAAAAAGTTGTCTTCTATGATGGTAGCTTTCTGAAATGTCAGAATGAATTAAAAAACTATTGCTAGAACAAAATTAAAGCAACAGTAATTAAAAATTATTCTAAAATTATACTTCTTCAGGATTGTGACATGAATCATTACCATAGAGGGTGTGGAGAGGATGAGTATAGTGGCCTAGGGGCAGCAGGAAGTGAAGAATAGTGATTTCTTTTTTTCTATTGACTACCCTTTAATACAGAATTTTGGCTAAAATTTCATTAAATTAATGAAACTTGAGTAATGTAGACTCCTTAGGGTATTCTGAAATGTCCATATAGGCAAAAAATTTTCCTTTAAAGTATCCAAATTGTTTTTATTTTTACTACTTTTACAGGTCGGTCTTTTAAAAGTGAATCATTCATTAGCTTTTGCAATCGTATGATGAACGTTAACATTTTTTGATGATTTAGAACCATAATTATTAACTTACTCTACTCTGCTAGAGCAATATTGGGTCATAAAGGTGTTTGTGCTGTTTTCATCTGTAAACTGTAACCCCACAACACACAGTGCAGTGTTTTTATAGTTCTTGTTTCTTTTTTTTCTCCTCCTAGCTTTTTTCTGTGGTTCCCCTTAATGCTAGATTCCATCATCTTGACCCTTAAAGCTGGCTTTAGGTTTGGGAACCAGAGAGTAGTAGTAAGAGTTATATTGTTAGAATAATAATAATAATAGCAAGAGTAGAAGTTACTATTTTTAAAGAAACGTCTGTGTATTACACCTAGTATTTTACTTCTCACAACAATCCTTCGAGGGGACAATTATCATCTCAAGTTATAGATGAGAAAACTGAGACTCAGATTAAGCAATTTGCCAAAATTACTCAGCTACTAAGTAGAAAAACAAAGATTTGAACCTAAATTTTTCTAACTTTATGGCTCATAACTTGTTAAGGCTCTCACTGGGTATGCTGTGAAGGGGTAGTATGTCGACTTTGTAACATCTATTTTTGGCTACTCTGAGACTCTGTTTGCTTACTTCCTGATTGCTGTATTTTAGAAAAATGAGATTAGACTGTCCTATTGATTTATGAATAGGTTATTCAGCAATGATTGTTACTGTGTGATGAAAACAATTTCCAAGATACATTCTTAACATTAGCTATGTTCACTGTAGATGGCCTATAAAAATTGTGGTTGGTAGATGTTGCTAATAATACTTCAAATGCTTTTTTGAGTATCTGTGTATCTAAAGTGAGAGGTTAATTGCATTCTGAATGCACTGTATATGGGAAGAGAAAAGCTAAATTGTTCTTGAGCTTTCTGTATCTCTTCTTGTTCTTTTATTACATAGCAATTACCTTTAAGTTCTTCTTATCTTTAGACAAGTATAAAATTCCGGCCAAGTAAAGAAGCCCATTTAAACTTCTAAACCACTTGCTTATAGCAAACTAACACACACACAGTAAGGGTGAGGAGGGAATGCATAACAACACTGTCCTTTTACTGTATTTAAAGCCAATTTAAATAATCTTTTGTATCTTGAAGATGGTACTTGTGATATCTCTACAGGTACTTTAAAAAATATTTCATTACAACAAAAAACATTTTGTTATTGTATTGCTATCATGAGTATTCTATTGCTAGACTGTGAGTTTTTGTTTAAGCTCTAGAAAGCCATTTCCTTGAATTCAACACCCATTGTTCAATCAAAATGTAACAGCATTTATACAATGAGTGAGGTCACCAACTGCTATGACTTCAAGGGGAGAATAAACATGAGCACGTCAAGTTGAAGTAAGTAGTAAGTAATAGACTGAAAATAAAGAGTACCTAACTATACAGGATAGCTGCTGAGATTAATTTAAGTAACAGGTATTACAAATAATTCTCCAGAGGTGAGGATGAGTAATGTCAACGTCTTTCTCAGTGCAAAAACAATAATTCGATTTTTGACGTTAATGAGAAGCACACTGACATGCTTTTGAGATGTTCTCTGTATTCTAATCAAATTAGTACTGCCTGTAGGGGCAGAAAAAAAGCCTGGTGCCCATAGCATGATAATATTTACTTAAAACAAAATATTCTTAATAAACATGATCCAAACCCAATAGTCTCAATAATAAAAGGGCCTTGTCAGTGGCAGCCATATTGGTGTAACTACAGAAATATAATGCCAAGAAGTGTAAATTCTAACTGTGGAGAGGTCTTTAGGGATAATATTTTCATATTTAATGGTAAAATCATGGAGGTAAAGGCTAATTCTCTCTTAGAACTGACACAAGGTACCCAATAAATCAAGGAAATTAGGAGGGATGGCTTGATACTTAAAAAAGCCTTCTGGAATTTGCTGATAGTTCCCATAGCTCACTTGTACCATTGGCAAGTCTCACCTCTCTTAGGGTTCACATGAGCACCTATCAGAGTGCAATCCTGACAGCACAGAGGTGTGCTGGAAGACTTGCCCACACAGTGAACAGGGAATCAAAGGCTTATAGAGTAGCAGGGGTCTGAACAGGCAGAATATTGTTTAAAAAACATGGCTATACACATTTCATCAAAACCAGTGTTTGTCATTCTTTGAGGATTTACAACTGATTACAGAACTTCCATCAACCTTCTTCACAAAGTTAATAGTTTTCAGAAGATGTGCAAGATCTTGGTATGTGGTTATTTTTTTTCCTCTTGGGAAGTAGTAATAGCAGAATGAAACACTACTTATGAAGTATTCTTGCAAAGGAAAAAAAAATAAATCTGAATATAATTAAGCCTTTAGATCTAAGGTCCACGCTATAGAATATACTGGAGAGAGAGGAACAAGTTAAACAACATCACAGGGAAGCAATCAGCCAAATCCATTTGTTAGGACAAATGATTCAGTTTCTTCAGCAAGTCAATGGCATGACAAAAAATGGAGGGGGAGTAAATGTTCTTGTTTAATAGAGATTTAACAATCAAAGACAGTGAGTGGACCTGACTTGAATCCTAATTCAAACAAAACATATGTAAGAAGGCATTTTTTTCTTGATATTTGGGAAAATTTTGAATGTGATCAGGGTATTAGATGATATTAAGATATTTCTATTTATTTTTTAGGTGAGAAATATCATTGTGATTATGCAAGAGAATGCTGCTGTGTTAATATTTGAGAGGTACACCCAAATGACATGTTTAGGATTTGCTTTAAAACAATCTAGCCACCTGTCCCCTCAAAAAAGGTGAAGGAGGGGACTGATAAAACAATTATGGAAAATTGTTGATAGTTATTGAAGCTGGGTGGTGGGTATGTGGGGCATTCATTGTACTCCCTACTTTTGTATATGTTTGAGAATTTTCACACTGAAATGCTTTAAAACGAGAGAAAGAAGCAGCATGGAGAGAAAGAGCAGAAGAGAAAGAAGGAACTAGATGTGGGAATTAAAAGGAGAGAAGTTTGGAAAGTTGCTTTGCTTTGTTTATACAAACCCAGTGATTTGTAAGGAAGATGAATTCTCATTTTAGGTAGGAGCTACCCTTGTGCAAAGAATTCTAACACCATATTTCTTTTATTAGAATAAATAATCCATAATAGGAAATGTAAGAAGAAGGCATATAAAATTTTGTTAGTCAAAGCAAGCCAAACCAACCCCATATGAAATAAGATTATTTTCATACCCTGGTTTCATAAAAACCCTGCCAAAATGGATCTGAGCATGAAGATCAATGTCCAGCACCTGCTTGAGATAGTCCTGCAAATATGAAAAATAATCACTTTACTTTCAAACATCCTAATATGAGATTTTCAAAATTTAAAATGAATTTATAAGATTGAAATGAAAATAAACACCTTATTTTAGTGAAGTTGATTTGCTTAAGAAAAATATTACTTCATCCCTTCACTCCTCAGTCATTCATTTATTCATTCAACAAATATTTATTGAGCACCTGGTATATGCTGAGTACCAATCTAGAGATGGGGATATATAGCCTTGAACAAAAGAGACAATGTCCCTGCCTTCATAAAAAGTACATTCTACTTGGAGTAGTTAGGTAATAAATCAAATAACCACATTAATATGTAAATCATTCCTTTATAGGTCATCATCCCTCTTTTAAGATATAATTTTCTGTCTGAGAAATGATGTTAACAAATACACAAATATAGCTTAAGAAGTTGAGCCTGGACAGGGAAGCCACATGTATGTATCCCACACTATTCTGCTTAATGGACTTAAAATAACATACATTTCTTGAGGAGTGACTTGAATATTTGCCCACAGATTATCATATCTAAAAATAAATACATAAAAATAGGGAATAGGGAGGGAGCTCTAAAACAAAGTCAAGGGAGTTTAATTGCTCCAACTTCATAGTTTGCTAACAAAAACACAACCAACCTAAGGTTACTATCTAAGAGGAGTTTGACAAAACCTGATCTTTGCAAATGAAAGGCAACACTGACCTACATTGCTTTTGTATACATAAGAAAAACTGCAGTCCTTAAAATTTATCAACCTCTAGGTCTATTACTGAGTTTCTTGTCCACTAATCCAACAGTGAGGGTAGTAACCTACTAACATTTCAAATAGTTCACAAGCTATGGGATACTTGATTTTAAAAATCTGTTCCCTTCTCTATTTCCACAGCCTCAGCCAACATCATCTCACCTGGTTATTGAAATAATGTCTCTCTGTGAGCAATCTCGCCCTCTTTCAATTCATCCCCTGCACACCTCCCCTCCCCTCCACCAAACAATAGTAAGAGAAATCTCCTGGAAACAAATCGATCAAATCACTAATATTATACTTCAATAACTTTCTGGTTTCCAGGAAGAAGTTTCAGCTTTTAAACGTCATATCTATGATTCTTGTATTTTCAAGTCTCTTTTTACCAATCATTGCTCTCAATCCTCTTCTTACTCAGCCCCATTCCTCAGTCTCAATCTCTCTCTCTGTCTCTCTCTCCATTCTAGCAAGACTATATTGCTTTCAGTTTCTAAAGCTTTCTTGCCTCCAGTCTTCAAAAATGTTCTTCCTTTTGCCTGAAT
The DNA here is from genome assembly GCA_032199065.1 of Smutsia gigantea. NCBI lineage: Eukaryota > Metazoa > Chordata > Mammalia > Pholidota > Manidae > Smutsia > Smutsia gigantea. The sequence continues at coordinate 54,830 of JAVSCE010001361.1, read as the reverse complement.
CTCTATCCTCCTTGCTCCATCTCACCCTTATATCAGTCTCAGTCATCTTCTCAGCCTCCTCTGAATTCCCCAGGCTGGAAGACAGATGGATTATTATTTGTGTTTATTTTGAGACTACATTATTAGATGCAATAAATTTAGAATCGTTAGTTTCCCGATGAAGTGATCCATTTAAATATATGAAATGTTCCTCCTAATATCTAGCAATCCTGTTTACCTTAATTTTCTCTGACATCAACAGTCACTCCAGCTATCTTTCACTGTAACTTTAAAATAATCTATTACTTTCAATTTGTTTTGTCCTCATATAAGGTGAGTCTCTTATAAGCATCATACAATTCATTATTTTTTAGAATCCAGAATGACAATTTTTAATTGGAGGGTTTGGTCCATTTACATTTGATATAATTACTGCTATAGTTCAGTTAAAAACTATCACCCTACTACTTGCTATCTGTCACTTTTGTTTTTATTTCCTTTTTTCTTCTTTTGTGCCTTTTTTGGCTTCACCAAATTTTTTTGGTCATTTTAATTTCTCTTCCATTAGCTTGTTAGTTACAGTCTTTCATTATTATTTTAGTGGCTATTTTAGAGATTACAACATGCACTCTTTATTACCATCTACCATAATTTGGTATTCTTAGCACTTCCCAGACAGTGCAAGAACCTTAAAACATGTTAACTCCATTTATTTCTCTTTGATTTTTGTGCTAGCATGTGCCGTATGTTCCATATACGTTTTAAGTCTTGTATAGATATGTATATATATTTAAAAACTGTTATTTATATTTTTTCTATATATACTAGACAGTATATTCTGTTTTTGTAATTTAACATATATTTATACATATATTTAAATATTATAAGATATTTTATATAATCAACACTCATTTACATTTGCCCACATATGGACCCTTTCTTTTGCTCTTTATAGACCCTTCTGCATTTTCTTGCTTCCATAATCTTTCTACCTAAAAAACTCCCTTTAGTATATATATAGGTCTATTCAACTTTTGTTTGCCTGAAAATCTTACTTTATCTTCATTTTTGAAGGAAATTTTTGCTGGGTATAGAGTTCCACAGTAGCAGTTATTTTCTTTCAGTACTTAACACACGTCATTCCATTGTTAGATTCTGAGTTCCATCATTTTTGTTATTTTGTTAGTTTTATTATTGGACCTTTGAAGGTAATGTGTCCTTCTGGTAAGACTTTCTCTTTGACCTTTGTTTTCAGTAGTTTTGCTACGATTTACCTAGACATAGTTTCTTTTTATATACCTGCTTGAGATTAGCAGAATTCATTGAATTTCTGGATTGATGTTTTGTATCAATTTTGGAAAACCTCTTTCAGTATCTTTTAAATATTGCTTCTGCTCACTCTCTTTTCTTTTTGGGACTAATTACACATATTTTAGACCTTTCACTATATCACGTATGTCTTTTATGCTCTTTTCCATATTTTCCATCTCTTTTCTAAAATTTTCATTTGGTTCTTATGAGTATTTCTAGTTTTCTAGTGAAATTCTTCATTTTGTTATTTTTTCTTAAACATATTAATTACAGTTCTAAAAATTCCACATGAGACAATATCAGGATCATTTTAGAGCTGTTCTACCTTATTTTCTTTTCTTAACTTTTAGTCATTTCATCCTATCTCCAGCATGTCTGGTAATTTAAAAAACTGAAGCCTAAGCACTATGTATGAAAAAAATGGAAGAGGTTCTGGGTGATGATCTATTCCCCCAGGAAGGATTTAATTTCTTCTGGCATTTAGTAAAGGCAAACTAAGATTACATGGATTTAAACAGAGACTGAGATTTCTGATTGATTTCCAGTTTGTTCTTATTCTCAGAGTACAGCACTTCAAGGGTTTAAACTGAAATATTTAAATATTAAACTGAAATGTGAAACTGAGATATTTGCCATAATCCCTCTATGCAAGGCCCTGAACTCCTAATACTGCTGAAAACTCTGCTTATTTTCTTAGCCTCTTAGCTACTCTGTTATGCTTGGCTTCTTGGCCTTTTGTATCATGTGATAGTGGTTTAACAGTGAACAAGACAGACAGGGTCCCTAACACAAAGATGCCCTGTTATATTCTACTGGGGGAGACAGTCTTAAATAAATAAACCAATAAATAAAATAATTATAAAGTGTGGTACATGCTATGAAGCAAATAAGTAGATGCTGGATAGAGAATAATGGAGTGAGGTGGAGAATAAGGAAAGGCCATTTTAAAAGATACGGTGAGGATGAGAAGGATTCAGTCATTTGAAGTGTGGAGGGATGAGAATTCCAGGCAAAGGGAAATACATACAAAAGTTTTTAAAGCAGTAAAGAAAGATGCATCTGGAACTCAAAAAGACAACAGAAGGAAGTGAATGTGCGGGAAAAGGCATAAGGTAAGGTTGGAGAGACAGGCGGCTATACCTACAGAAATTTACAGGTTATGATACAGTTGGGAGAGCAGATATGCTCATTACATATTTGCTAAATGAATAAAGGTTTTGTTTTTCTTGAAAAAAAATCTTCTCTGTTGTTAAAATGTCCTTTTTCATTCTTTGTGAACATGAAAGAATGCTTCATGTTCCTTGTGACAGAGAGAAAGTTTGTACATAGCAATAAAGGCAGAGTCATTGCTGTTCTTAAGTTTTTGTCTACCTATAGAAGCAGCAAGGATCTTTCACTGATATTCTGAAAGCTAGAGTAAGATAGGAAGAAGAAGAATAATTGGATGAAGGAGCAAGGTCTTTTCCTTAACTCAGGTAAGAATAAGGAACATCAGAAAATTGTGAAAGAATTTGAAATGGGCAAAAAAGATTATTGGATGTCAAGTGTAGCACAACCATCTGTGTTGTCGGTGCCTTTCATGTCTTTGGGTTGTCTTTTAAGCTGTGGAAAACTCAGAGTGAACATGATTATTATCCAAAGAAATGCAAATTAATTATGTCCACTGAGATGTAATTGATTTCCTGTGGACAAAGAACAGTTTTACATCTATTAGTAAATTTATCTCAGCATTCCTGATTACCTGTATGTGTGTGTTCTTTGAGTTCTCTTTTGAGCCAATTGTAATGTCTTACCGGTTCCCTCATTAATTAATGAGTTAAACAAAATCTTTGACATGTATTGATTTTATATATTTATGAGACTCATGATTTTATTAAAAAAAATTACACTTCAATAATTCTGGAGGTTCCACTAAGATGCCCCATCGATTTACCTGATGGAGCCAGGCAAATTTGGTTGCCAGAGAACTGTAGTTTATGGGTACCTTAAACCTGGGCACATCTTTCCTTGGTTCCTGGACTGATTGCCAAGCAGCAATAAAACATGGACTCTGCTAACTTTTGGTTTCTCTAGTTTTGTCCCTAGTATTGATTTTGGCTTTATTTTTATTTGTGTGCACGGTCATTAGATACTCCCCCTTGTGGGAGCCATGACTGAGAATTTGATCTTATGTCTGACCATACAGATGGATGATAAAAATCGTTTTTCTGTTAGAAAAGAGAACAAAGACAATCTGGTTTGTCCATCTTTCTTGTTTATTTGTCTTACTGTCATTTTGAGCCTTAATCAATTGAGAATTTTGTGACCTCTAGGAAGGAAAATAGCTATTTGTAGACTGATTAGTTTTTTCTGTGTTTACTCTTGACCTGTGGGTGAAGTTGTAGAGCCGAAGTTGTATGTTCTTTATGTTTCTGTGTTTCTATGTGTCTGTGATCTTGAAAGGCATTTATCTTGTTTTGTAAGTTTAAAATGTTTTCCTCTTTCTGGATGGTACCCATAAACTATATGACTGTGAGACTGCCAGGCAGAGCGGGCCTTCCTTGGAGTGTGCTACCGATTCGGGATGCCCACCCCGCCACTGCCCCTCTCCATCTGAGTCTGAATGTGACGGAGGTGTTGTGGGGTGGGCAACACAAGAGTCCCTTACTCCCAAACCTTTGGTTTCAGCAGTACCTGGTGAGAACCCTGATCTCAGGGCCACAGTACAGCTTGCTTTGCCAGGACTGGGGGTGGGGGACCACAGTAAAACAAATATATTGTTCTGGGGCTCTGTTCTGATTGACTGAGAGGGATAAATAGGTATTTATATAGAATATTCCTGAAATTACCAGCTAATAAGGAAATTGAACTTAACAGTATTTTAAATGTATTAACTAAAAAATATTCTTATAGTTTTAAGAATCAAATTTCACATGATTAAGGTAAATCTTTGGCAAAATGAGACTAGCTAAATTAGTTTGATTATTAAGAAAACCCAGCCGTGTTCTTTCTTGTATTTATCAGTGTTAAGCATAATTAGGCAAATACATTTTATTTCACTTAAGTTTGGTTTTCCTAATCTTTTATGGGTTTAGTCATCAAATAAGGTAAAACTATTCCTAGGTAATATTTAAGACTGTGAAAAATATAAAATTTGGTTTAGAAAAATTGAATCATTATTCTGACAGTTTTAATAGTAATAGTAATTATGTGTGCAGTATGTCAATAGTAACAAAATCTTGACTTGATATTAAATTGGTTAATTAATGAATAATAATCAGATACCTAGATGATTTCTAAATAAAAATACTGTATCAGTGATTGTTAAGCATGAACTAAATATACAGATCTTCCTCAATTTACAGGGAGGTTATGTCCTGATCACCTCATCATAAGTTGAAAATGTAAGAGGAAAATGCATTTAATAGACCTAACTGACTGACCATTATAGCTTAGCCTAGCCTACCTTAGATGGCTCACTTATATTAGCCTACATTTGGGCCAAATCATCTTACTAAAAGCCTATTTAATAAAGTATTGAATATATCATGTGATTTACTGAATACTGCACTGAAAGTGACAAACTTTATTGTATTTATTTGTTTTGATTATTGTTGATTAATTTTAATATTTTATCGCTATATGGTTCTGGATTTGAAAAACAAACTCAAGGAGGCCTATATAGTTAAACAATACTCCTGCTGCTAAATGATCAAGGCAAGCCTATGACACTAGCTTCTTTTGTGATCAAGAATGATCTTTTGTGATTATTTTGATCATACGGAGTTAGGGAGACACTGTCAGGAAAAATTAAAAGACTTTGAAATAGGCAAACAATTACACTCTAGTGTATCTTTGGTTTTTGACACTTTTCATTGTCTTTGAACTATTTTATACCTTTGTAGGTTATGGAAAATTTATAGTAATGAATATAATTCTTTAGTTTTCAGAGCAAAAAAGAAGATACTGTTTACCTGAAACTTTCAGTGTTTTATAAAAATGAAAAGTCTTTGAAAAGGTTATGTGGAGCAGGGGGAGGTTGGGGGAGATTCTGAGGGAAGCAACTGTGGAAGAGTCATTTCTCTTTGGCTACAAGGAGGATAGAGGTCTGTGGGTCCTGCAAGCAGTAGGAAGGGACTTCCTCTTACCCTGAGGCTCCCAGCCTCCCCATGATCCCAGTGCTGCTAGCATGGCCCAAAGGAAGATAGACCTGAGATCTGATGGTACTACAAGGACACTCTAGATATATGCAGTGCAGACTGGTGACCTGATGTGTATCCTCGATGCTCTGTTGCCTCTTAAGCCCCTATCAGTTCCTTGGCATCATTCTTGGAAGGGTGAGCCCCATAATGGCTTAAATAAAATTTTCTGTCAGTTCTATATTATAGGTGCTCATGGTAGGATGTAAGATGAATCAAGCAAATAAGTTTTTTGCATACCTGAGTTTCTGTACTTAAGTTTCATGCCCACCGCATAATGCTGCTGGATCTTTCATTGACCTCCCTGTTTCTTTACAGTGACTGGTTTTTAGGCTCAGCTCTTGGGCTAAAGCAGATGTTCTGTGTCTTAATGCTTTTTTTTCTTTCTGCTACTGAAGTACACTGGAATTTTTTGCAGAGTAGCATTAACAGGTTGGCAGGAGTTTGCTGCATTTATGCTTTATCTCTTTCTTGCAGTTTCTCCTTCATCTCATTCCCAAACAAGGAGGTAGGAAGGATGATTATTAACTCCTCTGGAATACTTTGGGCTGCCCAGTTCCTAAAATCTCCTTCCTAGTAAGTTAAAAGTTTAGTTTAAGTATTTTACCAGTGAGTAAAATAAATAAATCCAGTATGTTTTACTGTACTGGCTCTTTCCTTGTGAGCAAGGCCCTAGGATAAAAGACATCTTTGTAAGCACTAAGAAAGGAAGTTAAGGTTGAGAAGTATTCAGTCCTTACCACAATTGAGCCACAGCTGCCAAGTTTATGTATGCTATAAGCTTGCTGCCTCTTCAGATGTACTGGAGAAGATAAGCTTTAGGTCTGCCAAATATGCACTGCCCCACAATTAAGTTCACTAGCAACCAAGATAAATTATATATGAAATACTCCCTAAAAATAATATATTTGATATTTAAATACTCTTTAACTTCAGGGTTTGCTCTTGGAATACTCCGAACACCACAGGCAGTTTGATGGTGATAAAAATAGACATGTTACAGATGATTTCTTATAGCTCTTCTACAATGGAGATCTCAGCCCCAGCCTTTGTGATCTCAGGAGAGGTCTGAAGCAATTTGCTCCACCTGGGCTAAAGACTTCTGGGAGACTCTGAGGGAAGGCTAACCTTTTAATAAGGAGAATACTACCCATACTCCAACACTGTTATTTTTGGATGTAATTTGAGATGGTAGTCTTGGACTGAGAATCTCTCTTTTTCTTCTATTATTTTTGGCAGCTGAAGTACTTAACTATTCTTAAACACTCAAACTAAAGTAGTGAACAGATAATAGGCATTCTCCGTTCAGGCCACTGAATTCTGACATCTGTTCTCAGAGCCAATAGAGCTCACTGTCCAAAGTCTACCTTATATTAGGCTGTCTTATAGCAAAGAACAAGCATATACATAAGATCCATTAAAAAGAAATCAAGCTCTTAGAAAAATATGAATTCTAGTAAAAACTGCTATTATGATAATATTTTTATAATTTCTCAGTTCAGTCATTAATATGAGGTAAAAGAAAACATGGAAAGGGATGATAGGCTGGATGAACATTTTGTGATCTCAAATATTATGAGTCAAAACATAAGGTTGGTTATTGTGGTAAAGAATATTTTGCTTTTATATTATTCAATGAACCAATACATTTCATTAAGATACATAAATTTAATGATGCTGAGGTATTAAAATTGCAATTTTTATAGGACTAAACATATGCCATATGCAAATATGCTTAGTCTTATAAAATCATATATATATATGTTTGTAATTTACTTTTATCATGACTATGATTATGATTATTTGTCAAGAGGGGTAAAGGAATGCCTAATCCTCTCTTTCTTCCCTGTGGGGAGCCAAGGGTTCTTTACCAACTTTGGAATATGTGGTGTGGGAAGTCATCTTAAATTTAAACTTAAGTATAGAAGGAAGGATCTTGGAACTTTACCTTGGGGGTAAATATCATATATAAAGGAAATCCTAATGTAGTAAAGTTGGATGAGCAAAAAACAAGAAATCTCAAGGGGAACATCAAAACCACCCTGCAAGCTGTGGGATTCTTCATGCTGCTCTTGAGGTAAGCTTTGATCTACCTACACTGCATCTCTTTTAGAATGCCCAGAAATTTCTGAAGCCCCAGGGATTTTCAGCTTTGTGGGGCTGTAGTTATGGATACCAGATGTTTACCAGATCACAGTTATCAACCATATGCAAGGATATTACAGTGGATAATTTTCATGATCCCCATTTTTTCATACCTTTTCCCCCATGGATACACCCCCTGATGTGATGATGACATCAGCACGACTGATACCCTCATTCAAGGCATTGAGTAAATCATCTGGGCTGGAAAAAATGAAGAAAAAGAAATTAACACACAAGGAGAAGATTTTAGATATACAGTGCCAACTTAAAACTAAACCACCTTATTCACTGAGTAGGCATTAATATGAGTTCAGCACTATATTCTGTATGAAATGGGACTCAGAAGGGTCTCTGCCCAACAGGAACATAACTCTTATTGTGGAGAAGGAGCCTTATAAGTGCAGAAGTAGTGACTACTGGATACTTTCACAGGGCTCTTTGTTCTATCTAAGAAGGCAGCATAAGAGGAGACAGTGAGGTGTTGGTAGGCTATCTAACTGTTCCAGTTTGCCTAGGAATATACCAAGTTGGTACTAAAGTCCCACCTCTTAGGAAATCCCAGGCAAACCAGGACAGCTGGTCACCCTAGGTGTTGGAGAGATCACACAGGACTTTAGAGGAAATATGACTTAAGTTAGCTAGGCCTTGGAAAATGCACTTGATTTTTACAGGTGGAAAGCAATGGGAAAGGGCCTTGTAAGCAAGAGACTGGGATGTGGTGTTTCTGTATCAGTGGGGAAAACGAACTGTTCAGAATAAAGAACTTGACTTGGAATGACTGCATTAGGACATGATTTTGGAGGCCCATAAGCTCAAGCATTTAGACTTCATCTAATAGGAAAAGGGTGGGAGTATGCTCTAGAAATATGAAGAGCTAAAGGTATTTATTGGGAAAAGAAAGGGTAGAGAAAAAAAGAAGGCAGACACTATATGAAACAGTCTGAGAGGATAAGGGGACATGAATATTAGGGATTGAAACTAGGCAGATTCTTGAGAGTCAACTGAAAAGACAAGTATACCAGTCCCTTAGGTTGCACAGGTCAAAGGCCTGGGAAGAAGAGATGTTAGAAGGGTTGCAAAGGCCTAATTTGAGATTGATCAAGTGAGAAAAAGCCAAAATGCAGATTTTTATTAATTTGAAATCAAACAATGTCTTAATGAGATAGCATATGTTCTCCCAAATCTGTCATGAGCATGAAATTTGCTCATGTCCTTTTATCTTAATGACCTATATGATGGGAGGAGGCGGAGGATGAGGGGCAGGGGAAAGGAAGGAGGAGATGAAGATTTGTAACTAGGACATTATTTCACTTTTTTCCCAGGGGTGATGGTGGTAAGGAGAGGAACTTGAGATCTACCTGAGAAGTTACCTCACAGGCTCTACAAGAGATAAGCTAGCTGGGAGGGGGCAGAGCACAGGGAATAAGAGTGTGAACTCTGGAGTCAGACTGCCTGGGTTTAAATTCTGGTGCTACTACTTGTGAGATGTAGAACCTTGGACAAGTTGTTTAACTACTCTTTGCCTCAGTTTTCCATCTATAAAGTAGGGAAAATACAGGGTTGTTATGAGGATTAAGTGACAGAATACATATAAACAGCTTATGGAATAGTACCTGGTACAAACTCAGTTTTCAAGAAAGGTTGGTTGTTATTGCTGTAGTACTGAAGTTTATCACACAAGCATACATAACAACCTAGCAGAGTTCAACCTTAGCTTGCTCCACAGTTTTTCTTCAGGAGAATATGCATGACTAACACTGAAGAAAATCATACACAGGGCCTCACATACATTTACAGATCTATATGTGAAAAGCCCAAATGGCTCAATAGCAAGCTAGGCCTGATTCCAGCCTGAAGAGTTTCATTTACCATTAGGTTCTCTTACTAGATCTGGGTAAAATTCTCCTTCCCAAGCACTGGCCTGTCCATGAGTGTACTGGGGGTTGCTTGGCTCTGGGGAATGAGCTCCCGAGAAGAGACAAAAGTAAAAATTTGAAAAATGGCTTACAGGAGGTTCAATCTACCAACATAAGGATCCTTTAAAGTCATCCAGTTAATTGCTTATGTAGCCAGAAAGGTACTCAGGTATTCACTGAAGGTAAAAAACTTAATAAAAAAATCCCTGACATGGATTTTGAAGTTAAACTGGTTGTGCAAGCATCTTAAATGAATTATGCAAATAATGGGTGTATTTAAAATATTTTTAAACTAAGTATCTGAATATATTTTTCATCATTCTTTTTTATTTTGCTTTAGAGAAAAAGATAGCTAATTATTCTCTTGGGTTAAAATACTGTAAGACATGCATGTCATGGGTTCCAGATTACTGCATGCTCAGAACTCCAGGCCCCTTGCCTTACTGGATCATATTACCACTAAGTTGCACCATATGGCTGGCCTATGGAGTAAATGGGGAAAATACCACAAACCCAGGATGATGTGGAATATAGTTCAGGTGAATGGACAATGAATATTATCAACAAAATACAATTTTGTGACAGTAAAAAGAAACATTAGCTAATTTCACTAATCTTACAATATGTAATTTATAATATGTCAAAACTACAGGATTATGATTAAGTCATTGAAAACAAAGCCACAGTGACATTGCACATCATGGTGGTATTAATCTTCATAGGATTAATGTATCCTGGGACAGGCTGACTGATGACTGAAAATAAACATACTTTTTATTTTTTATAACTCATTTTCATACTATCTGGGAGAGTTTTTTCTGTTTTGTAAAACTGCAGAGTCATCAACTGTCTACATGAAATTTTCTAATTTGCAGAAATAAACTAAAAGAGATTTTATGCTAAGCCCTTATTACAATTTATCATGGCTCAAAGAATACTCATGCTCCTTTCTATTCTGTGGCTGGTGGATTCACAAAGTCACTGAATCTCAAAGTTAGAAAGGTCTCTGAGGGTCACTGTGCTCAGTATCACAGCTGGGCGCATCCTTGGGCCCTGCCCTTCTCTATCTGCCTCTGCCCCGCTCTTTCACTCTACTTTCTGTTTTCACTATTTTGCATACTTCTGGTGCTGGGATCTAGTAAGAGATCATGGCTTAGCAGAGGGACAGGTGCCAGTGTACAAGAGTCAGAGGATCTATAACTTCATTTATGTGGCATGCTGTAACTCCATTTATTAAATAACAATAAATCTGTGACATAGATTAACAGGTATTATGACCATTTTACAGAAAAGGAAAGTAGCTAGAGAGGCAAGACAGCATATTAAAGGCTAGGTAGAGTGGTGAGTGGCAGAGCAAGGACCAGAACCTCCTCATTGTTTGTTCCATCCTGCTGTCTAATCAGAGTGATTATCTAGGTTTTTCAGGCATATAACATGTCATACACGGAAAATTCTCCTAAGTATGGGCCCTTGTACAAAAGCATCAAGTATAGCAAGTGAGGATCTGTCTTGGGTGGTCAGAAAAGCACGTGTGGACATATTAGTATAATTTTGGGGAATAAAACAAAAATGATTCTGAATCCTCTCTTCAGATGGAAACTAAATGAAATTTTGATTAAACATAACTTTAGGGCTTATTTACAAGTCACAAATTTGTTCTTTTTTATGATTCATATTATATTTTAAGTGATGAAATATTTCCAACATAGGATAATAGTATAACAAACATCTATATATCCACTCTAAGAGTTGACAAATACTAATAGTTTTCCACATTTATTTCATATTCCCTCTCCCCACAATTTTTTTTCTCAAATCAATAGCCTTTTATTGCATTTTAAAAATGCCACAAATAAGTTTAAGGAGTCATCCAGCATCTGCTGTTTCTGTAGCTGTACAACTCAGACCTTATTCATCAGCCTACTAAACTGTCCTTTTTTCAGAAACACAAATACAATCCAAAAACTTTCTGATATCCTTATTTTTAACTGTTGTGGCTTGCTGAATCAAAGCAGCTGAATTTGATACGAGATCAATGTTATTTCTTTCGAGAATCAACTCATCTTTCTGGGCTTGACATACTGAGCAAGCAATGTCTAGCCTCATCCAACCCTGCAGATGTATTTTCACCCAGGAAATTTCATGTTTCAACAAGAGAACCATTCTCCTGAATAACGATGTTGATGGGGAAGTGACCTCATCTTGTAACAGAAGCCCAGTGTAACACCCTTCATCATGTTTTGTACATGACTACAGATAATGCTAATGGCAGCCAATTCCTTTCTATTTCCCCACCATTTGTCAACCTGGAGCCTCTTTTTTTTCCTTCAAAGGAGACTGAGCTCTAACTTGATGTGGCTGAAGTTGCTCTGCAGGGTTCCTCTGGGGGCCTTCCCAATAACTGTGAGTCCCTTCAGAGTGATGTTGACATTTTCTGGAATGTTGACAGTCTGGTTGCTGAGAATGGCCTTCATTCTCGCAATAGATGCACAAAGAGCTCCACCCCAACTTTTTTACTTTTAAGAAATAGAAACTGAGTTTTCTTTCTAAGACTAAGAGATTACTCTGAGTAATGGTAGGTAGAATAGGTAACAAGGATTATAATAATGGATTATAGTAGGATAAAGACAATTCATAATTTTCTCAGTTTTATTAAATAGAACATAGTATATTAATTTTCTCAAAGATAGATAGTAGAACTAAAACATTAGTCTGATTTTATATGATATGACCTAGTATAATATGACTTTGTGTGTCTTATATATATATGTACTTATGATATATAAGATCAGTTGATATTTAAGGAATAAAATTAATGACAATACTACTCATGTTTTAAAAGAACAATGCATTTTCACACCTACGTGCTAATTTCACTCTTTGAGGTAGGTAGGGCAAGAGAGTGCACTGAAATCACAGAAGTAGTGACAGGTTCAAGATCATCCTATGTCCACCGTAGTATTCTTTAAACTACAGTAATATTCACATTGTGAAAGACACTTTGTTGTATATAGTATACTTTTGATAAAAGCTATTTATCATTTTTATCTAAATATATAAATCTTATTTGTGTATGACAGAGTGACAACAAAAAACAACCTGTACTTTTTAAATTTGAAGTATCTTCTATTGCCACTATGGGGGATGCTGAATTAAGCAGACTAAACTCCATATGTAATACCGGTAGCTTCCCTTTTCTCAAAGAGCAGGTGATGTTAAAGGGATAGGTGACATCATTTATTCCTTCGTTAACAACTGAAGTTTTAATTAGATTTGGATCATGATTATTCATTTCTTGAAAGATAAATCTATAACTAACACTAATCTTGATGTATGCACACTTTGTATCCATTTCACTTGAAATATTAAGTAACTGCCCATTGTTTTCTTAAGGTACCACTATAATATGAAAGCATTCTACAAGAGAGTTGATTTAGTACTAAATGCTAAAAATAAGCTAGGTGACAGAAAATGGAACCGTTCACTGAAGGCCTGAGTGTCACAGGTCTAGAATTCAGTTTTGTCTCTACTAACTGAGATGACTTTGAAAAATGAACATCATTTTCTTTGGTCTCATTATCTTTATTTGTAACATGAGAACATTTGGACTACGTCCTTTCCATCTCTAACACTGACTGATTTTAAGCACTTGAAGCTGACAGGGATCCAGTTTAATTAAGCACAAAGGTATCACTTTCAAGTTGACCCAGAAGTTTCCTTAAAAAATAGTAAGGATACTCTACTCATAAAGGCTGGGAAAGCCCAAAGCTTTATAACTAAAGGTCCAGGAAGCACAGTGTTTGTGTGTGTGTGTGTGTGTGTGTGTACATGCGTGCATGTGTGCTTCCCTAGAAGGCTGGCAGCTTGCCATTGGTGCTCTGCCAATTCAGGAATTGTGACTTCTGTGCCTTTTACCACTTGTGTTGTGGTACATCACCAGCACTCCACTACCACTCCATTTCCATCAGATCCATGGTGCCCTAGCAGTTTTCTGATGGCTGAGGGTGAAGAGAACTCTCAGTAAAGCAAAGGAAAATACCAGCAACCTAAGAAGCCAGCAACTGGAGGGTGAAGGAATAAGCGCAATATTTAGGACAGCTTTTAGTGAAAAAAAAAAACAAAGAACTAAACAAAACATCTGCTGGGGGAAATAGATAATTTTAGCAACCACCACCACAAGAGTTAAAGCAGTAATAGAGATCCACGTACAACATTAAAGGGATGGTCTGGAACAAAAAACATGATTTTCAAATATTAAAATTTCATAGATGAAGGGAAATACAGTCCCTGTTGAAAACTAAATAGTGACCTGGAAGACTAAGTGGCAGAAATATCTCAAAGGAATGTACAAAAATACAAAATGATGGCATTCATGCAGGACTTGGAGGACTGAGCAAGAGACTAACATATTACCAATAAGAATTTCTATTGGTAAAAAGAGAGCACTGATAAAGGGAGGAAATAAAGGAAAATTTCATTTATTTGAGAAGACTCAGGGTTGGAGATGGAAAAGATTTATTGAGTTCCAGGAAAGACAGGTACTACTTTATAATAATCTTGGTAAAATTTTATAATTTCAAGGTAAAGAGAAAAACTTAAAAGCTGTCAGACAGAACAATTAGGTTTACTAACAAAGGAAAAAGAATATTGGCTTTGGACTTCTTTCGTATAATACAAAAACTATAAAATAGTCGATTAACATCAACATACTCTGAGAAAAAAGGCCTGCAACTCCCAAATCCACTACTGAGTCAGATACCACTAACCTATCAGGATAAGAGCATGATACTTGTGAAAATGCAAAGATTCAGATAATAAATCAATGACTAATGATCTGGAAAAATGACTCGAAATGAAAAAATTTAATCAGATCAGAGATCTCAAGAGAGGAGAAGATGAAGAGGAGAGGAAACACTAGTGAAATACACATGCACATATTTAGTAAAACTGTACAGTTTAATATAAATGAATAATGATCAAATAAACTGAGGAATTATAATATATGTAGCAAATATGGATTCCCCAGAAGTTGTAGAGACATACTGCAAAAGAAAACTAATACTCTAGAATTAAGAGCATTATCTCAGCAATATTGGAAAGTTGAGAAGGTGGAGAGATGGAGCAAGTAAAAGTATTCTAGAGGTCTCATTGGTGTGAGGGGTGCACAGAAGAAATGGAAACGTCTTGTAGGAGGATTATAGTTAGCACTAGAAAGTACAATAGGAGAGAAATGTATATTTTGAGTAACAAATTGAAAGGAAAACATGAGGGTGATGGTACAGCACAACTTTCAAAATAATAAGGGGGTAAAGGGAACAAATAGCACCTGGATCAAACCAACAATAGGGAAAAAGATAAGGAAGAAATGACAAGTTGTATAAATAGTAAACATAAAGTAAGATGTGAGGAAAAAAACATCAAGGCAATCATTTACAGCAAACATCATGGTAAAGCAAAATGAACTTTATGCCAGGATCAGGTTTACAATAACTTAAGGCAGAGGTAACACTGAGCATTTTTTTTAAGCTTAAATCCTATTTGAATGTTATTTACAAAGGATATGTTTAAAGATGAAAGTCTGAAAATAAAGTGTAGGGCACAAAGACACTGGGCAAATGTAAATAAGCAAGAAAGCAGGAGTGGAATTTAAAGTCAGAACTAAAAATCATAAAAATAGTCACAAATTGTAATGAAAAGCAAATTTAAAAAGATAATAAAGAATATATAACTGTCTTGCAGGACATTTTATCTAGCTTTCTTGATTGCTCTGCCAAATCCCTGCAGACTATAGGCACTCAATAAATGAACTGAATGAACCTTGGCCACAACTTAATCTTTGGGAGCGAATAGTGTACAATTACTACAACTATAATAATATCATGGGCAAATAATATTGTTTGTGGATGGAAGACATTACTTAACATTTATGTAATCATAAATACTACCTTCTTTGAAAGGTTGTCATGTAGAAGAGGGAGTCAATTTATTTGCTGTTGCTGCAGAGGACAGAATTAGGACTAATGGACTGAAGAAACAGGGATAAAGACTTTGGCTCAGAGTAATGGAAAAACATCCTTACCATAAAAGCCATCAAACAGCAGAATGTGCTGCCTCATGCGGCAAATAGTATATTTCTCAGTAAAAGCATCAAACAAAAACCTGATGGCTAGATGCTAGCAATTTTCTGTACTACCACCACTGGGTGAAAGATTAGACTTTCATTAACATCAGAAGTTCCTTTCAATCCTAAAATGTTATGATTCTATGAAAATACTGACATTTATATAAATACAATGACTATTCTCTTCACATATAGATTGAAGCATACAGGGAGAAACTGACTTGAGCATTACAATATAACACTTGTCTTGTACATAATATTTTTTTCCCTCTCACTTTTTGAACAACAGGTACATTTGACTATTTAGCTGCAGTGAAAAAATAAAAGCATTTTTTCCTTCCCAAAGCTATAGCATTCACCTTCAAGTTGGGAGATGGCTAACCAACAATGACAACATTCTCTGTAGAGTTCTAATTAAATCAGATGTTAAAGAAACAAAGTTAACAGAAAGACAGATAAAAGAGAAAGGAGAAGTATATTGCAAAATAAATCTATTTCAGAGTGAATGTGCTTTTCTCAATACTATATGTACTGATCAGTTTCTGTGAAGGAAGAACATGTCCAGAGGGTGTGGTATCTCTTGGCTATTACATCTTTCAGATTTCAGTGGGCTTTCAGTTCAGACTTTTTTGCTTTGTAAAATTTGTCTGCCTTAAACTATAATCCTGATGCTGGCATGAGTTTTATTTTTTCTTTACCTGAAGTTTACTATAAAATTCAAAACCAAGATGGAGCCTTTACCCAAATTTAGATTTTATGGATTTCAGACAGAGTATTCAGAATGCAAATGCTGTTTTATTTTAAAATATTTATTATAAACACACAGATGGACAATAGCTGCTAATTAGTTTCTTGTTTCATCTGTTACACCAACTGTGAGCTGTATCATTTTAAGATGAGTGAAGATGACAGTGGGAGAGTGATAAAAAATTCTAGGATTTGGAGATTAAGGAATAATGGCAGTTGATCATACCAAGATAACAAAAAATAGGCTTAGGACATATACTCATTTCTTCAGAGGTAAAAGATAAATTTCTCAACTACAAATGTTTTCTGACTGTCTTTTTCATGTATGGAATCAAACTGCATACTACATATAGCTATCATTTAGTTCTTCTTCAGTCCCACTGGGTGTTCAAACACTACGGAATCATACAAAGACAGAAGAGAGCTGTTAAAAGTCCCTGCCTTTGAGTTTACAACCTAGTGTAGAAACATGTGATGAAAATTTAGGAACATGAGTGAAATAAGCAAGGAAATTAGTATCATTGATTGAATTTAAATACATTAATTGAAGTGAAAATACATATAAGTAGGGATAATATAAATATTGAGTGGAACAAAATGATTAGAATTGGTTTGGGGTAGTTAGGAAAGGCTTTCTGGAAGATATTACTTTTTATGGGGGTTGTATAAGAAAACAATTTCTAAAAGTGCAGTAATACTTAAAGGTTATTCATAGAAGAACCAGTAACATTAATTGTAATAGAACTCTTAAGAATCAAGAAAGGCAACTGTAGTAGCTGCTAAAAAAGTCTGTCCCTGAAAGTGGGAAGAATCTCTTATATTAAATACGTTTGTTAAGGTAGAAAGAATCTTTTTCATTAATCAATAGAAAATGAGACACCTCTGCTGATAAATGGTCATAAAATAAATCTATTATGTTGATTCAAAAATTTTTAACTTTGGATTTTAACTAGGAAAAGGTGTTTATTCTATAAAGGGAGCAGGCAGTGACAATGACAAGAACTAATTAAATTCAGATCTAAATTCTCTCTGATAATTAGAAATTTCTACTTTTAGAACCTTAGGTAAGCACCAGGAAGTTAGGATATGTTAGGATATGTTTGGTTCACAAATTGGAAGATTTAGGGCACTGGGATTTGCCCAAATAGTAGCTGTACTGTTAAGTCTAACTTGATAATTCCTGCTAAATGTGCCAGTTTTATAAGAATCCAATTTGCTATCTCAGTGCTTGTTCCTCTTCATGCTTTAATGTGAAGAGGCAGCCTCACAGACAGGCAGCAGTAGGACCAGGCAGTTCAAATCCAAAACAGCAGAATCTGACAGGGCCAGGCAGCCCGGCATGGCCTGAGTGGGGCAGGCTCCTAGGACAGCAGGTCTCCAGGAAGAGGAACCCTTTTCTTAATTACGGGAATTTCCCAGCCTTCAGGCCTTGAAAGGATAGAAGGTGTAAATCATTAGTTTGGAAGCTGCATTACTAAGCTGTTTTAATGATGTAGAAATATAAACAGCTCAATAGTTAAAATCAGTTTTAGGAATGATATAAATTCAATTAATGCTTAACTTTATTTAAAAAATTTTCCTCAAGTGGATTCTGTATATTTAGATAATAATTACTGCTTGTTATATTCAAGAGGTAAATGTGTAAGATCTTCCATGTAAGCCTGAGGGAGCAGCTCCCCAGCCCTTTAAATTAGAATCTTACTAAATCTGTTTTCCATTCCGCTCCCCTGTTCCCATTTTATATTTCTTTTTCTTTAGAAATATAAAATCATTCCCCCCAGTCACAAAGCTTTACATTGTGCCTTTTTTGGGGATGTGTCTCAGTTACTAGTGCAATTCTGTTGTCAGTGACATACTTTCCTGCTTGCTCCTATGGCTAATGTTTTGGACTCACTTTGAAGGGACCATGTAAGATTCTTCTGGATGACTGCACAGTTTGAAGATTCTAGGTCCACAGAAAGAGGGTGGTATAGGAAAAGATGGCAGGATTGTCTAACCTAGGAGACTGTGGACACAGGGTTACCAAGACACACCTTGTCCTTGCCTTCGTGGAGCTTATAGTCTGGTGGGAAAGAAAACAACCCTGGCTCAATATGAACAAATCCTTTTTCCACTCAATTTAAGTCACATAAGATATAAATTCCTCTAAGAAACTTTATCAAGAAACTAAAGGAAAAGAAAAAATGTAAAAACAGAGAAGCACGTATGTGCCCAAAGGACCAATATCTTAACCAAGTCTGGCCACAGTTGCCTTGGCTGGCACATGCAGTATTCCCAAACTTCCTCATTTGTCTTAGACTCTTCCTCCACAGTAGGGAAACAGCAGCTCCCGCTGCCTAGGAATACAAAAGGATGATAACTATGACAGGTACTGCCCCATATTCAAAGGGGAAATAAGATGGAGCTTAGAAGCAGTTTATCACTATCAACTTACACTACTTTGTGCCAATTTGAAATCTCTAGGTCTGACTAGTTTAATATTCAGGCTGTACTCGGTCTTCCCCTCTTTCCTTTTCTGTTACTTCCTGGCATTTATTAAGGAGCTATCATGTGCTGGCTTTGGTCTAACTTCTGAGGAGAAAGCCATGAACAACTTGTTTCACATACCTACCAGCAGTTGAGGATAGCAGTTGTTTTAGTATTTTACCACTGCTATCAACTCAACTTCTCATATATACGCTCAACAAATGGTCATAAAATAAATAAAAGAAAAATTAAAAAACATTCTCAAATAATGGTGGGTATATGCCAAGATTTAATTATGAAGATATTCATCATTGACTTACAACTGAGAAAGATTAGAAACAACCTAATGTATGACAAGGGATTGTATAAATAAATCACATACTTAATACCAGAGAATAACATGTAGACATTAAGATGATATAGCAGAGGACTATGTAATGGTATAGACAGATGCTTATGATATATTGAGTAAAAAAAGGAAGGTTAAAATAAGAGTATGAGTTCTTTGTTTTATTACACACACACACACATAAATTATATACATGCATAGAGTTAAAGAATAGAAGAAGAGTAATACTAGCTAATGAATGAGATTATGTGTTAATTTCCCTTTTTTAAGCCTATATTTTGTAAATTTTCTTCAATGAACATTTTACTTGTTCTAAGATTAAAGATTCACATTCAAAGTACCTTGAGGACATCTAGAACAATGGCCCAAGAAGTGCATAGCAGAACAGGATCAGGAATAGAAGATGATCATGTTATCCCCAGTCTAAAATCTTTCAATGTCTTACTACAAACTACAGGTCCATAAACAGCATTGAAAGATGTCATGTGGTCACTAGAAGGTTGACTGCTTTGGGAGAGTCTTTTCTGTGCAGGTACTTCCTAACTCACATGTTATGTTCCCAAAATCTGTATGTAAAATTTGTTGTTTGTAACCTGGAATACATTTCTATAAAAACAGTATTATAGATGGTTGGTAATATTCTAGGGTAGTTAAAACCAATCAACCAACCTACCTTATAATATAGCTCATAATGTTACTAATATATTGCTGAATTATTCTTTAGTACTAGCCTGAACTGTGGAAACTAGGTGGAAGACTGGAGAAAGAATGTTGAAATGTAAAGCATTTGTTTATGGTATCTTCGCACCTACGTTTCTGGAAGCCTTTCCTGCTGTCAAATGCACTTCTTGCCAGGCCCCAGTATCTTGCTATGCTAAGATTCTGATGTGGACCTGCTCAGGGTTTGCCCTGTGCCTCAAAGAACTCCCAAGTTCTAAGTGATTTGCTACTGTTCATTCAGGACAGCAGATTTGCCCAGATGTTGGGTGTCTGATTCAACCAAGTCAGATTAATATGCGAACAATTCTCAGGTAGAATACTTTTGAACACAAATGGTTCTCTAAATATTAAATTATCAGAAAGTATAGCAAAGTGAACAGAACACATTTAGCCAGTGTGGAGGATATTTGGGCTTAATAAAACACCTCTCCTAAATAGGCTGTATTTTGAGTGTTAGGGAACAAGGAGATTAACTGTCCCTCTAAACTGTTCTTGCTGTTCCTGACTTTTTCCCCCTTTCACTTCTCAAAGCTTTTTCTCCTTTCCTACTATTAAAGTAGTGATAGAAGAGCTTTAGATGGTGAGTAGGGGAAAGGTAAGAATAAGAGTAGCCATTTGTGAATCTGAGTCATTTGTAAACTGAATGAATGTATGTCTGACTACTAAATTATCATATGTTCACATTGTGTGCCTGCTCTCTTCTCCACCTTCCCTCCCTTTCTCTCTCTCTGATAGAAGATAGTATGAATTTGGTACAACAAATTACCCAAAGGTAATAAATACTGCAAAAGCCGCTCCAGCAGTTTGTGGGAAGAGGGATAAAGGAAGAGATTATAAAAGGAAAGGGGCTGTTCTCTTCATTGAAAGGAGAATTGTTTATTTTACAGTGAATAATCAACTTTATTTAGGGGTCCAGAAAGTAACCTTGGACTACTGTAGTAAACCCTTTGGTTATTTTCTCCCATTTTTTATATCACCTAAAAATATAGGATTCTGTGACTCAAGTCCTTATAATTTATTTATACACAGTCAATATTTAATCCAAAATTTAAACTAAATTTTCCTCTGGCTTTTGAAATGTTCACAGCTACAATCTGCTTAGGGTTTTTACTCATTTAAATGGATATAGCCTATTTAGTTTATTAACCTTAATATTAATAAATTGTGAGTGCTAACCCCAGTTAAAAGGGGAGCATGGTAAAGCAAAAGGAGAAAGGACCCTGGAGTTAGACAGGCCTGGGGTGGAGTCCTTACTCTGCTTTTTACTAGTTGTACAACTCTGAACAGATTACTTATTTTTTTGAGTTTCAGATTATTACCTACCAAATGGGGATGAAAGATACTTATCTGGCTCTGTTGTTTCACGAGGTTTAAATAAGACAAGTAAGTGAAAGAAAATAGTATAGTATTATAAATATAGCAGGTATTCAGTAAAGATTAGTGGCTCTTCCCAGATGAAGATTAACTTGTTTGGAGTGAGGAGATTGGAGAAAATTAGTGTGGATTGGGTGGAGAGGAAAGAGAGGAGTGGAACAGAACTGAAAACTTCTCTGTAATTTTTTACTAATAAGTGCCTTTTTCATCTCTGTAGAACCAAAGACAGGTACAACAGTTGACATAGCACACACTTCATAAAAGTTTGTTGAATATTAGAATATGTTTACCCATGTGTAATAAAACTTCATTCTTCCACAGGTCTATAATTTGCATCCTAGTAGGTAGAGGTGAGACAGGGGGAACAAAACTTGAGGCAGGGAAACCAGGTAATAGGCTGGACTCATATGCCTAGACAACAAATAAATGGAGCCCCAAACTAAGCCAGAACAGTAGGGATGAAGAGATGGGAATGTAGAAAAGAAATTCTGAGGAGGGGAAATCTATATATAGGACTTAAATATAGGGGTGAGTGAGAGAGAGGAGCTATGATGACTTATGCACAAGTTTCTTCTGGATTGGGTGACAGGGTAGATGGTGGTGGCAGTCACTGAGATAGAAGAATGAAAGAAAATAGAACAAGATGGTATTGGGGAAGGGCAGTGAGAGATGTGGGGGGATGGTGAATTTAGTTTTGGATATGCTGAGTTTGCAGTGTCTATTGAACTTAAAGAAGATGCACCGAGTAAGCAGGTAGATCTAGGCATGGTGCTTAAGATGGAGATAATAATCTGGGAGTTATTAGCATAAGGAATTAGGACAGCAAGCCAAGGATGAGCCATGGTGTGGGTAAAATTGCAATATTTCCAGAATCTCTTGCCTAGTGTTAGTGCATCTCCATATCAACAGGTGTTTCCAAGGAGTGGAGAGTAGTCCATCTCTGTATCAGTGGGTAATTATATGGGCAAACAAGGGCTTATCTGGACCTGAGAGGTTGGGGGGAATATTTGGTTGCTTCTGCTGCAGCTGGAGAGAGAGATGTGGGACAACTGCTTGTAAGCAATAAACGGGTTTCAAACTTTGTTTCTCCCTTTCACTGATTTTGATTTCAAAGGAATTTTGCCCCGGGATTTCGCCTTCCCAGAGTTACATCTGGTGGTAGTTGGCAGGACCTCTGAACCCAAAATCTGTCTATATGGGTGTGATCCTTAGGCAGGCTGCCCCTAGAGATGGTGGGAATATGCCTGGAACCCCCTCGCCCCTGTGGATAGTGGGGCGGCCCCAGTGGCTGCAGTGACAGAGGGTGCAGCTTCACCCGGGAGCCCCCATCTGTGGGGCTTCCAGTTTGGGAGTCCATAGTAAAGCACCTCCTAGAGGGGTGGGGCCTTCCCCAGAACTGGAGAAGGGTGGAGACACTGGAAGCTGCAGAATTAGCTCTGCATGAGACAGAAGACTGCTTAGAGGCCCTGAGTAGCTGTGTAGCAGCTGGCATTATAGGGTTTCTTTTCCTTGAGATAGTGGAAAATGTTATTGAGAAGAGAGAGATGGCTACTGAGGAGAAAGAGAGGGTTATTAAGAGGGTTATTGAGGAGAGGGAGGGACTTTGGCAGGAGAGAGACACACTTCAGCATCGTTTGGAGGAGCTGGGCAATGACCTATGGGATGCCCTTAATGAAGAAAGACAGTTATTGAGAAAATGGGTTATTCTCCTGGAAGATTTTTTAGCAGTGGCGAGGGGGGAGGCAGCAGAAGCCGCTTTGCAGGAGGCCATGGAGGAGAGGGAGGACAGAGCAGTGCCTTCAGCCCCAGGGATGGTGGAGCCATGGGGAGAACATGAGGGGGTGGGGCCAAGGGCCAATGTGCTGAAGAGGCCACCGCTCAAGGCACCAGCTTCTCCTGTAATAAAGGCCTGCCGGGTGTAGTTAAAAAAATAAAAATGAAACAACTGCGGGCTCCTCAGGGGGAGGAGCTGCCCCCTCCCTAGGTTGTGGAGCACTCCATGCTCTGACCCTATACCCAGGATGAGCTGATGGACATGAGCATCCAGTACAGGCAGAAGCCATCGGAATCTCTGCCTACATGGCTTTTACATCTCTGGGATATGGGGGTGGAAAACATTATGTTGGGTCCTGAAATGAGTAGACTGGCTTCCCTGATGACTCACCCTTCCTTCCGGCAGCAGTTGCAAATAGCCCGTCATGCCTCAGGAAATCAGACACTTCTGGATTGGCTGACAGTTGCCATCATGGCAGTTTGGCTTAATCAGGGTGATCTACCATATTTACCTGCTAGCTGGAAAACATATGTAGAGCTCCAACAGGCATTGTGGGAATTGGGCATGAAAAATATCGTCTATAATATGGACCCTCAGGGCCCCGATGAGGAGTTGTTCACCGTAGGAATGAGAAATCTGGTGCTGCATACAGCTCCCCCATCTCTCTTTGGGCCCCTAGTGACCACTCTTGCCCCCACATAGGGCAACCCATAAGTGAGGCCACTCGTACTTTAGCAGATCTGGGGGAGGTTGAAACAATAAGGGCACAAAAGGAAGTAGAGGCAACAACTGAAAGGAGAGGTGTAAAAGGCCCCGTGAAGGTCTCAAGGATCCAGATGTGGGTTGATTTGATAAAGGCCGGGGTAGTGAAGGAAAAAATTGATGGACAGCCCAATAGGATCGTGTTAGAACTGTGGCACCAATTAAAGCCAGAGCAGCAGTTCCAGACACTGAGGTCCAGGGCATGGAAACCAGAGTCAAAGCCTCATGCCTGGCCTGTGTCCCTACAAAATTTTCTGGGGAACAGTACTAAAGATTCAATTTGCCTGGGCCCTCATCCCTATAGGATGACCATTGGGCATTGTGGTTCGACTGAGGGGTGTCAAGGTCCCCACCTTGGGGGATGTTGTGGGGACCAGAGGCCACATGTAGAATTAGCAATTCATTGGTTCCCTGTGAATGTGCAATGTGTCCTGGCACTGGTGGACACAGGAGCTGAGTGTTCTCTAATTTATGGCAACCCTGAACGTTTTCCCAGAACTCCTACTGTGACAGAAGGCTATGAGGGTAAGGCAGTTTGAGTGAAGAAAGCCCAAATCCCATTGGGGATAGGGCATTTACCCCCAAAGAAGTATACTATGTACATTTCTCCCATCCCTGAATATATTTTGGGGGTAGATATCTTGCAGGACCTGTGGTTACAGACCACTGCAGGTGAGTTCTGACTGAGGGTACATGTGGTAAAGGCAGTTCTGAGGGGACATGCTAAGCACTCACCTGTAGCTCTGCCTGTACTTCAGAGAGTGACAAATACTAAGCAGTATAAATTGCCTGGGGGTGAGGGCACAAGGAAACTGGAGAAACTCTACAGGAGTTGGAGAAGGTGGGCCTCATAAAGCCCACTCATAGTCCTTTTAATTTCCCAGTGTCACCAGTGAAAAAGCCAGATGGCTACTGGTGTATGACTGTGGACTACAGGGAATTGAATAAAGTCACACCCCCTCTGCATGCTGCTGTCCCCTCTATAGCAGCCATTATGGACACACTCATCATGAACTGGGATGTATGTATCATTATGTTGTAGACCTTGCTAATGCTTTCTTCTCTATTGACACAGCACAAGAAAGGAACAGTTTACCTTAACATGGGAAGGCCAGCAGTGGACATTCACTGTCCTTCCACAGGGATACCTCCACAGTCCCACCATCTGCCAAGGACTTGTAGCCCAGCACTTGGCCACATGGAAGAAACCACAAATGATGTGGTTGTATCACTACATTGATGATACTATGCTCACGTCTGATTCTCTTTCAGATTTAGAAGGGGCAGTTCCTAGATTGCTGCAACATTTACAGGAGAAAGGATGGTTGTGAACAACACCAAAGTTCAGGGACCTGGTTTGTCTGTAAAATTCTTGGGGGATGTCTGGTCAGGTAAAAGTAAACTTATTCCTAAAGCAGTCATAGACAAAGTCCAGGGTTTTCCTACTCCTACCACTGTGGCAGTATTACAAGAGTTTTTGGATCTTTTGGGCTACTGGAGAGTGTTTATTCTGCACTTGGCACAAATTCTGAAGCCCTTATACTGGTTGGTACAAAAGGGCATCAGGTGGGACTGGAATGAGAAATGTGCAGCTGCTTTTACTGCTGCTAAGAGAGCAGTCAAGGCCATACAGGCCTTGAGTGTAATAGACTCATCAAGGCCCTGTGAGCTAGATGTTCGTAACTGAAGATGGTTATGAATGGGGTCTTTGGCAGTGGCGAATGGACATGCCAACCTATTGGATTCTGGTCACAACAATGGAAAGGAACAGAGGTCCAGTACACCCTGAAAGAAAAGCTGCTGTGTACCCTGCCTTGTTGGTTATGGAGCCCATCACTGGAGCAGCTCTGACCAAGGTAATAACGACCTATTCCATTGCGAGGTGGGTGCGAGACTGGACCCAAAGGCCACGGAGTGCTGTG
Source organism: Smutsia gigantea (assembly GCA_032199065.1). Classification (NCBI taxonomy): domain Eukaryota; kingdom Metazoa; phylum Chordata; class Mammalia; order Pholidota; family Manidae; genus Smutsia; species Smutsia gigantea. Next base: position 29,066 of record JAVSCE010001361.1, on the reverse strand, counting down.
GCACAAATGCCTACAATGGCCAAATGGGATGCATTTTTACAGCAGCATAGCACCCTCTCTACTAGCCCCTTAAGTGGAGAACTCCAACGCTTACTGGGGCCAGTGATCTATACCAGTGGAAAGCAGGAAGAACTTGCTTTTGAGCCATTGATAGCTGAGAGTCCTTATCAGGGGGGAAAAGCCCCTATACCTGAAGATGCTTGGTATACAGATGGCTCCAGTCATGGGCAGTCCCCGAAGTGGAGGGCTGTGGCTTTCCATCCTAAGACTGAGACAATATGGATGGAGGATGGAGATGGGAAGAGCAGCTGAGTTGCGGGCAGTATGGCTCCTGATCACCCAGGAGCCCTCCCCTACAGTTGTCTGCACTGATAGCTGGGCTATCTACTGGGGCTTGACCTGGTGTCTACTGACATGGTACCATGTCAGCTGGGTGGTTGGTCACTGGCCTATTTGGGGGTAAGAGTTGTGGCAAGACCTATGGGCCTCTGGTCAGACTAAGACTGTTACCATATATCATGTGACTGGCCATTTGCCTTTGGCATCCCCAGCAAATGATGAAGCAGACACATTGGCCCAGGTGCATTGGCTCTAAGGAAAGCCTGCCTCTGATGTAGCCCATTGGTTACATCAGCTTTTGTTGTATGCAGGGCAAAAGACAATGTGGGCTATCGCCCTTTGGTGGGGCTTGTCTCTGACCTCTGAAGAAGTCAGCAGAGCCCAGAAGGAGTGCCTTGTGTGCTCTCAGAGGGACTTACACCGAGTCCCGCAGCAACACGGGGCAATAGTAAGGGGCCAATACCCCTTGTCAGGTGGCAGGTAGACTATAGAGGGCCTCTGCCCATAACAGAAGGATATCAGTATGCCATGACTTGTGTGGACACGGCTACTGGACTATTGGTTGCTTTTCCTACATGTTGTGCAGATCAGCAAACCACCAAGAGGGCCTAGAGTGTCTCTCTGCAGCCTATGGCTGGCTGCAGGTGATTGAGAGTGATCAAGCACCCACTTTACTGGACATGCATTATAAGAATGGGTGCAGCAGTTAGGAATAAAGTGGGAGTTTCATGTACCATATAACCCTACTGGGGCAGGCAAGATAGAGGCACAATGTTTTGTTGAAATCTGGCCTAAAGTTCACACCAATAGTGTACAGGGCTGGTCAGTTTGTTTATGGACCACTAGTGCTATGGCATTTGAATGAGAAGCCCCAAAAATGAGCCTTGAGCCCTGTGGATATGCTAACACACCTTGCTGCCTCTCCTATACAACTGCATGTGCAAACCAAAGAGGAGTTATTGAAGCCAGGATATGGCTAGCAGAGCAACATCCTACTGCCAGCCCTTACTGCATTAAACCCTGGAGACACTGCTGAGTGGACATGGCCCTGGACATTTTGACACATGGAGAAGTGATAGCTGGCCCTTCTGGCATATTGGGGAAAGGCCTGGAAGCTGGCTTTGTGTGTATTCCTGGAGTAACAGTAGAGTGGCCCCCAAAGATCACAGTAGTGTACCCAAAACGTCCGGGAGGTAAGACCATCTTACAGGGGAGTTTTGTTTTATCTTTATGGCCAGTGCATGTACCTCCCATAGCCCTATATATCGACCCATCTGTACCTCCCACAGGGAGGGGGGTGAAAGTCTGGTATACTAGACCAGGACGAGATCCCATTCCTGTCACTGTTCTATCACAGGACCCCTCTCTTGCATGTATCCTACCTAATGGACAAGATTTGCCTATGCTGGTATCATTAAAACATGTATCTTATTTGCCTTAAGGTTATTTTCTTCTGTAGTCCTTGTGGCCTGGATGCATTCCCTGGCTGCAGCTGCTCTGTGATGATTGTTCTGAACTCTCTACCTCTTCAGCTACTGCCTGCCTGTGGAATGGGTGAGCTGTGGACTTAATCTGCATAGGACTTTGAACCTAGCTGAATCTTCTGGCTAGAGGATTATTATGATTTTATTGCTGTTGCTATTGTATATCATTAATCTGGTTACAATGATCCAGTTTTCTCACCCAGGGACCATTGCTGAAAATGGGGAAAGAGTAGATTGCAAGGTGCGATTTCTGGAGGGGTGGCCTGTGGGTAAAATTGCAGTATTTTCAGAATCTCTCATCTGGCTTTAGTGCATCTCCATATAAACAGATGTTTCCAAGGAGTGGAGAGAAGTAGTCCATCTCCATATCAATGGGTAGTTACATGGGCAAGCAAGGGCTTATCTGGACCTGAGAGGTTGGGGAGAATATTTGCTTGCTTCTCCTGCAGCAGAAGAGAGAGAGATGCAGGATGACTGCTTGTAAGCAATAAATGGGTTTTAAACTTTATTTCTCCTTTTGACTGATTTCGGTTTCAAAGGTATTTTGCCCCAGGATTTCCCCTCCCTGGAGTTACACATGGGGACACCTACATTTAGGAAATAAACATAAGAGGAGCTACAAAAACAAAGAAAGGATAAACTACAAATGGAGTTTGTAGAAATGGAAATGGTGCATTACTAGAGAGGGATGTAAAATTTTGATAGACTTAATAGCTGGGTTTTTGCAGGCATTTTATTTGTGTTCACAAACACATACCATTTCAATGGGGTTTTATAATCCAAATGAAGATAAATCAACATTGCTACTCTTCTGTTATATGTACTAGCCTTCATAATATCTTTTGATTTAATCCTTTAAAAGAAATTCTACTTCCAAATCTGAGTTTAAATTCTGGAACTTTCTAAAATACTTTTATTACTGTAATTTATAGTACATTTCTAGAACATGCAATTTCACGAGTGAGATCTATGTCTATTTCAGGTTTGTATCTTCAATAGCCTTTGTCTTAAAATTCATGGTAGATGTATGATTAAATTTACTATATTCTTTTTACTCCCTGTGACCCAGAGACTAGCAGCTTGATACTTTTAGGAGATTGTTGGAAATGCAAAATCTTGGCCCACCCTAGATTTATTCAATCAGAATCAGCATTTTAAATAGAGCTCTCCAGGTGATTTGCAGAGGCACACAATCAATACTTCTTGACTGATTGAACATTGAATAAACAAATTGAATTGTTCTTATTTCTAGTCCATCTCCAATTTTGGTCCATGTGATAGACCTCGGTCCAATTATCTTTCTAAAATAATGGTTTATTATATCAATTCTGCTTTTGAAAAAAAGCTTCAAATTTAACTGAATTGGTAGTTCTTCCTGGAATGCAAAGCCTTCAAAATCTGACCTCAAATTTCTACCAAATTTACCTTCCTTATCCTTCTATCTGTACCTCCTGTTCTAATCAATTTGGCCTAACCTGAACAACTGTTCATTTCTACTTTTCTATTTTATTTTTTACTTCTATTTTTGTTCATTCCATGTTTCCTATTTGATTAACACATTTTCTTTTCTAACTATATAAATTCTATTTATCCTTCATGTTCCAGCTGAAATTCCATCTTTATAAAACTGACCATTCTAGCTCATAGTGATAATTCTCTTCTGACATATTATATTCTGACAGGGAATTGTAGATTGTTAGTTTCAAGAAACAGATTTTAAAGACATGTACCACCTCTGCCACTAACTTACATAATGCTGGACAAGTTCACTTAACATCTCTGGGTTTCAAAATTTGTGTTTTTGAAGGAAAACTTGGGAACCCCAACAGTATTGTGTTCCATACAATGTGAGGAATGTATTTTAATATAAACATATTTATCTTTATGGGATGTATTTTAATATGCATATAATATTTATAAATGAATTTAAAATATAGTCATTAACTCTCAGTTATTTGAAGCATCCCTTCCATAATATTCACTGTACCGTCTTTTTAAATAAATGTACAATAAGCAAAGACAAAGTACGACCCAATTCAATCCAAATAAGTAACAGTTTTACTCTTAAGTTTTAACATTGGTTGTTAAAATTATGGTAGGTGGTAAGAGTAAGAGCTGAGAAGTAGACTCATATAGAACTTAAAAACCAGACTCAAACTTTTAAAATAGAAGAACAGAGCTCTGACTCTCTACTCCTATGTCATTGCTGAGTAGGGGTTCTGTGCTTGCTGACATTCTTGAGCTGTTTCTCTCCCTGCTTTAAACATGGTGTAGTTGCCATTTGTAGCAATATAGATGGAGCTAGAGGGTATTATGCTCAGTGAAATAAGCCAGACAAGTACCAAATGATTTCATTCATTTGTGGAGTATAACAACAAAGCAAAACTGAAGGAACAAAACAGCAGCAGAGTCACAGACTCCTAAAAGGGATTATCGGTTACCAAAGGGAAGGGGTTGGGGAGGGAGAAGGGGATTAAGGAGCGCTATAATTAGCAATCACAGTATAGGCAGGTCCTGGGGAAGGCAGTACAGCACAGAGAAGACAAGTAATGAATCTATAATCTTACTACGCTGATAGACAGTGACGGCAGTTGGTGGGGGAGAGGACTTGATAATATGGGTGAATGTTGAAACCACAATGTTGTTCATGTGTAACCTTCATAAGATTATGTATCAATGATACTTTAATAAAAAACAAACAAACATGAGATAGTTTCTCCTATGACCCTGCTGGTTTCTCTGGAGAGCTTCACATAGAGGCTTCAGTGTAACATTTGCTTTCATTAGCAAATTATTGCATAGGAAAGCATAAAATGAAGAGGGAGGCAACCTGTATAGAATATCAACAGGGTGCAGATTAAATGTGCTTTGTTTTCTTTGCTAAACTCCCAGCACAAGTTTCTATTAGAACGGTTATGAATTCTTTCCCCCACATTCCACCTCTGCATTCTAAATGGTCTACTCTGGGCCTCTTCAGTACAGCACTCAAAGACTGAGAAAGTCTAGATTTGCATCAGTTGTATTTTTAAAAAATTGTTCAGAGTTTCATGTAAGGTATTTTGATCCAAGAAAAGGATATACACTAGAGATTTGTATATTCTCAGAATTACTTGTCTTGCTTATAGTTTTGTTGTTCTTTATGATGCTGTTTTCAAGGTACCTTTGGAGTTATATGTAATATAAATATTAATTATTAGGAAATTTCTCCCACAAATCAGTACTGTGGGCCTCACACAATTAAATATTAGCATATCAACATCTGAGCCTTTCAAATGTGTTTTGGTCTTTATAGTAAGGTAATGGCAGCATATATATCAAGCAATGTTTTTATTTGGTATATAAAAGTATAAATAAAATAGGAAGAGATAGTGGACAGAATTACAGTCCTGAACAGCTTAAGATAAAAATGACAAAAAAAAAAGCTCCTTTTACCTTATAATATTTCTGAGAGCTCATTAATGCATTTGGAGGCAGGGCCAGAGTCAGTGGTTGGTGGGAAACAAATCCTAAACAATCCGATGAGTGTATTTCCTAAGAGTTTCAGGACTGCTGTGCTCTGTGACTCTTGGGTTCATCCTAAATCTTCTCAGAAGTTAATTTTTGTCTTCTTTTAAGGTCTATCTACATCGGAATAATTTTCAGGTGCTCGAAGTTTATATGAAAGGGCAGGTTATTGGTCAGGTCCAAATTCAAATTGCCTGCCCTCCTCCCCTTTTTTCTTTTCCACTGGCTCCTTTCTGCTCCGTTCCTGGGGCTGGGGAGCTGGGTCAGGGTGATAGGCAGTTGCCTGTGGCACCAGCTGTGTCAGCATGGGTGCTAAGTCACTGGTTACTTAGCTGTAGACTTCCCTAGGACTAAACATCCAGGCACATATATATGGTGAAGATTTTCTATAAGAACAATGTTTGATAATATATCTAACAGCCTCTACTCCAATGTCCTTGGAGAAAGAAAAAAAATCAGGAGGAAAAAAAGAGAACTTTAAGGGTGAAATGACAAAAATGCTACTACTGTTACATAGAAAGATAGACATGAGCAGCTGGGGAATGGGAAGATAAAATTCAAGGAAAAAACTGCTTGAACTGTCCAGGTGGGTCCCACGTGAAGAAAACAAGGGCTTTGCAGGGAGATAACTTCTTTGCCTATCAGGCAGTGCAAACTGGTCCCAACCTGATCCCAACAGGGGCACAACTGACCAAAACAAAGAACAGCCCAAAACAAGCCTCATCATGGGAAAGGACATGCTCATTGAGTGGAATGGCTACATAGATGGACCTGTCAATCAAATAACCCCACCTTGTCAATCAAAGAGGGTACCCTAGCCAGAATGCAATATATAGGCCTCCTGCCTAACAGATCAAGGCCTTTATCTACCTTGACTCTGGCCCTCTCCTCCCTTGGAGTGCATTCAAATAAAACTTACACTCCACTTTGCTATTGTGTCTCTGCCTTTCAATTCTTTGTTGTGGTGCAGACAAAAACAGAGGAGAACAAACTTAACCCATAACACTACTTTTCAAGTTACTGGCAAGATGCTGTGTCAGAGGTTTGGATTGTGATGTGTCCAGTTTGAGCCTAAGCTGGGGTTACAGATGTCAGAGCATACCTTGTGAAAACAGAGCAGAGCCTCTTCAAAAGCACATTTAAGTCCTGAGAAAGCACTCATCTTAAGGGAAGAAGGATCCAGGCACAATGAGCTTATTCAGTGAAAAGGTTGTGATAAGAGAAAAAGGGGTGATTATGGATGACAGATACAACATGGTATCCATCACTCAAATTTGTCTCCTCGTTTTGTCTCCACCAGCTGGTATTTGAATATTACTAAAAGCAGGTATACCTCTGGTGAACTGGAAAGAGTGACTGGTGAAATATGGCTGAGTAGTGGGATGCATGCTGGTGGGATGTTCAGAAAGAGCAGACTTGCTTTTGATCACATGTGAAACACTTGGGGAATCAACAGAGGGCAGAATTAATTTAATAAATGGAGCAATATGCTCTTAGAGATGGGCAATTATTGTCAGTGTGCCTCTCTTCATACTTACAGGAGGGTAAAGCCTGGAGAAACTCAGGTTACATAGGGAAACAAAAAATCAATATGAAAGTCCTAGAAAACAATGTACTTAAACTTCAAAGAATCAGTTAGTGCTAATTTTGACATTCTCTCTTACTCTCCTCACCCACATCTTCCCTGTCTTTCCAGAAACAAGTATGAGTAGGAGTAATACCATCATTATTAATTCCACTAGGATAAAGCCAACAGTATGAAAAAAGATCCCTGTAAACTTCACATACCCATAGGAGAGCAAAATATTTCTCCTACTGTAATAGGTATTCCAGGAAAATGTCTAACCCTAAAGAACACAGCCATCTCCACAATTTTTAGGCTTCTGAAGAATGAGATAAATGAAAAATTTGGCACTAAATTTCTATCTTTTTAGCAACAATCCCACCTAGTTAGCACTCTCAAAATTCATATTTGAACAATAACAACTTCAAAATAAAATCCAGTACTTACTTGTCTCCCACAATTCCCAAGTTGATTGTGGGGTAACCATGTTCCTGAATTGTTGCTAAGAGGGTTGAACGATTGCTGTCTCGAATCTTTCCTGGTAAGAGGTCATCTTCAGGATTTAGCAGCTAAAAAGCCAAAAAACACCACAAATTATTCTTTTAGGAAAATGTTGCCTATTGTTAATGGGAAATAAAGGTAGATCTAGTAGAGGTTAGCACAGCTAGCACCTGCAACAGTATCTGGCACACAGAAAATATGCTCAAAGGACCTTTGAATAAATATTGAAAGTATAGGAGGATGAGAAAATGTTCTTCCAGAATTAAAAATCATAGAGAAATTTAAAAGCTAACTGAACAGCAGGCCAAATATTACACCAGCTTTCGCTATAATTTGACAATAGTGCTCTGGAGATACTGGCCTTCCCAGTGCTCATTTCCTGGGGCAAACAATAAAACAACTTTCTTTTTTTCCTCCCAATATTATTTTCTAATTTGTCTTTCACTGAGAACATCTGAGGCAGAGACTATGAGACATGATATTCTCAAGTCTGAGGAGAATGATCATTTATCTTTTCTTTTGAGATTTTTGATCTCTTTTTTTGAAGTGGGATCAACAGTACCGAAGTTCAGCTTACTTGAGGGAGAGGGAGACGATGTCTTGTCTCTATTAGCAAAGTAAAATGAGTAATACTTTACATATACCCACAATTCCATGACCTTGAGTTGAATCACCCTTTAGAGATTTCCACTCTATAACAGTAGATATAATCTCTACTACTATATGTCCATGAAGAAAATTATAAGGTGCTTATTCTATGTTAGGATGTTATAGTGAGGCAGTATGGTACAGTAGGAAATGTTTAGGATTCAGACAAGGTCCAAACATGTTATGCCTTGATTTTCTCATTCACAATATATATTAATAATAAATACCTTGAAGGGTAGTTGTTAGGATTGAGATAATGAACCCTTAGTTAACAGAGATAAACATTCAACAAATGTGATGCTCTTTCCTTTATGATATGATATTAAAAGAGCACTTATTTTTCCCCTAATCATTCTCATATTATTACTTCTAGGTGCTAGCATAGATGGAATCAGTTTATAATGTGAACACAGATTTAGATTTATTGGATTATAAAATATTTAAGAGTAGGGTGTCCTTAACAGACAGACACATACAACATATAACTTTAATTTATAAAACAATTTTAAGATGTACTTTGATTTCAGAAATATAAAATGAATAAAAAGTACATTTTTGAAGTGAGAAAATCTGGACTATTATCTTAGGAGGTTCAAGTCAAGTCTGGATATTTTAGATGCTTAGGCTGTTGATATGGCCAGTACAGAGGGCTTCCTATCTCAGTTCTCCCAAACAATAACCTCTGGTCCCTTCAATTTTCCTTCTGGCTCATTAGAGATACCAGGTGGCCAGACCTTTGGCTTTATGTTAGAAAAGTAGAAGTTTTGCAACCAATGTCCTCTTACAGCTGGAGAAAAACTCTGATAATTTTATTCAGTGTCACCTGGGAATCTTCCCTTAAAAGACTGCATTAATTTAAGTTAATCAGATGTCATGTGACATTGCAACCCACTTTCATCATTAGTCACTTGCAGAGCCTGGAAAATTGCTATTGCAATGCTAATGTGGATTAATTTTCTGATCTTAATTAACACACAGTATTGAAGTCATTATAATTTTATAAATGACAAGGCTCCTTAATACCATTGATCAGACAAGTTGATTTAGAAAGAAAACTGTGTGGTTTATTATCCACCCCACTTTTTTTTTTTTTTACAGAAAGGTATTGACCACAAACTAAGGTTCCCCTGTTATTGGAGCATTTTCTTTGCCATTCATGATCCTTTCTGTTATTTCTGCTGCAAACATTTCCAGAAAACAGAATAATTAGAGATCACTGGAAAACTAGTTATTTGTCTGTAAAACTGACATAATGAAATAATAGCTACTTAAATGAGGGTGTGGGATTTACAGGGCATCTTGAGGATTTTTCAAAGAAAATATAGAACTAAACAGATTATAAGGCTGAATATAGCAGATATATTCACAATATTTCCCTTTAAAACTGAATCATTGTTTTTAATATCTTATATTTCTGGTTATCTCTGGAATGATGTCTGAAACTTATTAGTTAAAATACAAAAGAAAAAATACAAAGTAAAACAAGATATAACTCATTATCTCCACAACTTATTTTTTTATCTACCATATATTAAATTTCAATATCCTGTTTCTATTTTTGTCCATGGTGCCACTGTCTTTCCAGCTTTCAAACAATTAATCCTTTTTTTTTCTTTGTAGTCCATTATCTTTTCAAAGGTCTCAATTGTTAAGAACATCCTAATCTATTTCCAAATCCCTGACTTATGTTTTCATTCACTCTCTTACCAATGACCCCTTCCTCATTTCAGGCATTCAATATGTGTGAATTTCTGCAGAAGCCTTATAATTGGCTATATTGTCTACAAACTCTTTATGCCTGACAAATGAAACAGAAATTTTGAGTTGCAAAACTGTACTACTCCTTGTGAAACAGATAAACTGTACTGAACTGTGACATGTAACTGAAACTATCCTAAGTCAAATTGTTTTAACACATGCCTGCTCAGATTTATATGCCCCAAGGTAAGACCATGGGCAAATTGAGACCATGGTAATGCCATGTGGACTCATGTGCTATAAATATGACTGACTGTTTCAGCAGCTCATCTATTTTACAAAATCTAACCAGTTTCTGCCTAGACCTTCCTAACTTCTACCTTAAAACCATCTCGTGACCAACCCCAGTCCTCAAAATCCTGTAAGTGTCCTGTATCTTTGCCATCTGAGACAATACTTTGCTCAGAAACCTTAATATATCCAGCTGAGGGTGATCAAGAGCTTTCCTTGGTGGTTTTTGTATTAGGACTTTGGTAGGCATGGAGGTTCCACTGTTACAGTAGATGGACAGCCAGACATGAGCAGGGAGGGGGTTGGGGACTTTGGCTGGTGTTTATATTTGGTTAGATGCTTGTTTATATTCTAAAAATTCCATGTAAACTGTCCTGTGGGATGTGGGGAATGAGGGTATAGATAACAGACCTGCCAAAACTGAGTAGTTCCAATGTGGAGGAGGAGTTATCCCTGACTTCACCTCAAAGTACATTATATGCTCATTAGCATTCTAAAAATCATACCCGTTGGCACCATGACAGTTCTGAGAAAGGCCATCTAAGGACAAAAAGAGAGTGTCACCTTATTTCCTGGAAAACCCCACCTATCACAATGAATATTCCACCTCCTGCTTATTAGACTCCAGCTATAAGACTACCCAGTGTAAACCCCACTGTGCCGCTCACCTCTGGAGCAAGACTGAACTCCCTCCTTGAGTGTGTACTGTACTTTGCTTTATTAAACTACTCTTTCCTTGTATCCGTTTGACCTGAATTCTTGATCAGAGTCAAGAACCCTCTTTTGGGTTAGGCCTCAGCTAGCATGCAGGGAGATCTCCCCGATTGGATTGGCCAACACCACCACCAAGACTTAGGCCAGACCCCCTGCCACCAGTATTCTTATATTGGTTACACTGTACTCCACTAAGGTCTCTTGAGCCTCTCCGCTTGGAAGATTCTTTATCTAGGATGGTAAGTCCAGCACTTAACATTAAACTCTGATCCTTTTTGTTGAGCTCCCAAAGTTAGCTGATACTTATTTGGTTTGTTGTAAGAATAAGGTCACCAGGACTTTGTGGTTATCTGACTGAATTTGTATTAACTTTTGTTTTTTTTTGGTGAAGGTATGCTAAAGCACTGATTTGATACTAACCATCTTGTTTGTTAGTTGGCTACACTGTTGTGTGTTGAAGGGGTTCAGAACACCTTCCCACAATGTGCCACTTTGGCGTGTGTAGTATTTTGAGCTGATGGCAATTGAGATGCTGCAGACTCAAGACAAACTTTTATTCCCTTAACTACCTAGGAAATTCTAAATTGCAGTCTTTCCCAAAATAAGGGTTATTACCAAAGATAAATTGTATCTGAGCAATCCATCTGTACAGTAGGACAAAGATCTAATTACCGAGCATCTGCTCTTTATTGCCCTGTGCATTGTCCTCTTCCTCTTTGGAGCCCCAGGTCCCTGTTCCATTCCTTAGCTTAGGATGGCATATATACCTCATTTTGCCTTTCTGTCTTTGAACCTCTCAGATACGTGGGGTCCCCATATGTACAAAATTAAATTTGAGTTTCTCCTGTTAGTCTGTCTCATGTCAATTTAATTCTTAGACCAGCAAGAAGAACCTTGAAGGGTAGAGGAAAACTTTTCTTCCCCAATAGTGCCTATAAGAACTTTTCTTTGTTTATGTTGAGAAATTGGCTTTGGGAGAGATCTACTGTCTATCCATTCTGGCCTGCTGATTCTTAGGGTCAGCCATCAGGGGTTCAATCTTAGTGTTAAGGACATTAGATGTAATAGGTAAGTGATATTTTTCCTGCCTTCAGCTAATGAATTCATGGATTCATCTCATATAAAAAACTTTTGCTACATTCTGGCCTAGCATAACTCTCGTTTCTGTTTTATTTTTCTCGCATTTATCTTTCTAAAAAGCACAATTTCATCAAGGACAATTTGGAATTGCAGTGGTTATTTTGGAGTACTTTTGAGACAACCACAATTATTCACTTGAATATTCAGTGATTAGCATTTTATGTTATACAAAACTTCAAAATGAATTTAAATAAAAATGTAAAAAATTTAAAGGTTCTTTTGTTAAGCCTTCCTGACGAGGTTGTCTTATTTGTCTAAAAGACAAATCACTTAGTTTATTTTAAGAGACTTCCCTCTTTGTTTCTCTTCTTCAGAGATTTAATCCTATGGTTCTGATTGTATTGTCAAAGGGCCCACAACTGGTTGTAATGACTTGCTTTCTCTCTTTTTTATCTATTGAAATGTGTTTCAATACATAAAAAACAGCAAATTTTTATTCATCTAGATCTGGGAATGATGATATGGAATGTCTCTATGAAAAGAGAATGAGCAGGTTCAAGATACACTACCCGTTCGTACACTGAATATTTTCAGCTGAAGAAATCTGAGAGATGGCATGTGCAGAAGACTTTCTGCCCTTCCTCTGAAGTAGGTCATAAGACCCTCATGTGAGAGGTGCCCTCCCTCTACCCAGAGGAAAGGAGCATCTTTATCTCTGTCCAAGGAGAAACAGAAAGGAATCTGAATGAACAGGCCTTGCTATGTTTACCCCAGTTTGCTATACTTCCCTCACGCCCATGGCTTTCCACCATTCATCAAACCTAACATACAAAAATGCTCAGGTTTAATTGCTTCAGGTCTTCATTTTCTTGTGAAGGCTCCTGTGTCACATAAAACTTAAATAAATGTGTGTTTTTTCTGTCAATTTGTCTTTTGTTACAGTGGTAACAAAATTTAGAACCTGAGAAATTAGGAGGATAGAGGAAAAAAGTATTTTTCCTCCTGACAAGATGAATTTTTATAATGATTCTGTAAAATCATAGGATTTTATAGAAATTAAATTTTAATTGCCAGATCCTTAGTTAACTCAAAGACTTTAAACTAATATTAATTTGAGTAATCAACAAATAATCTTGGATATATGGACAATGTAATGTTTAACATGCCAGTGCTCTTGTTCTCTTCTTAAACATATCATTTCCAGGTTAAAGTAACCATAATTAACAGGTTGAAAAGGATATATAAAGGTAAAGGAATGCTTGTGCATGTTTATGAATATGTTTTTTTATTGGAGAAAAAGTAGAACAATAATTTCTTAAAAATTATTTGTGCCAATATATGAAGGAACAGTAAAAAAGTAAATTTGGGAGTATTATACAGTAAGTATAGCAAGTCTGAAGAAATTACTTTTATAGCTTGTGAGTTCTAACTGTAAATAATGAATTTATAGGAAGAATAATATGCATTAAAAATGATGACAAAGTTGGTTATATGACGAGTTTACTCATAAGGAAAAAGGTCTATTGCAAATTGTTACTGGAATTTGGGTTTTCTTTTTGTTAAAATGGTCAAGTTATTTTGTACCCAGATAACAAAGGCTCCTTTTTATAACCAAAATATTCTGTTAACTTTCTGGGTTATGGCATGTTTCTTTTCTGCTTGTTCCCTTTTTTTTTTCCATTTTATTTTTCTTTATGCCTTCCTATGGGTTACTTGAACATTTTTTAGAATTTCATTTTGACTCACCTTCAGTTATTTTTGAGTGAATCTGTTTTGTAGATTATTTTTAGTGGTTGCAAATAAACATGAATGTTCATCTAGCATTGTATATTTTAATGAAAACTGGTAAACAAATTAAATATGTAATAGGGAATTGATTAAAATAATTATGATACACTCATAAAATAGAATTGTTATGTAGCCATTAAATGGATTATATATATATATATATATATATATTACTATCATTGAAAGATATTTGTGACATATTATTTCAGTGAAAAAAAGCAGATAATAAAATACTTATAGCATTGTCTCATTTTTGTAAATAAATACACATTTATATGGGCACAGAAATAAGTCTGGAGGACTATCTATCAAAATGCTAGCAGTCTTTTCTTTCTCTTTTTGCATTGCACTAGAATGTAAACTTCATGAAGATAGGGACTGTTGTCTTTGTTTACTAACTACTGCATTCCTGGCAACTAAAATAGTACTTGGCACATAGTAGGGACTTAATAGCTATTAAATAAATGAATGAATGCTTATCTGTATTTTCTAGCTTTCCTATAAGGAAACTGTTATGATAGCCTGATCTCTTTACGTTAAAAACAAATAGTCTATATCTAAAAGACCTGAAAGCAGGGTCTCGAAGAGATATTGCAATGTGAATGATGAAAACAGCTCTGGAGACTGGCAGTACAACAATATATACTTAATACTATTGAACTGTGCACTTAAAAATGGTTAAGATGGTAAATTTTATGTTACGTGTATTTTACCACAGTTAAAAATGAAAAAAATAGTTTAAATGTCACTGATGACTTTGGCAAAAGTAGTTTCAGGGAATAGTGATGCCCTTAATAGAAGAGGCAAGTCAGGAAGGAAGTATTCTACTCTTACAGTAGGAAGGGAAAGATGGTGAGATTTGGTAATGGTGGAACATCAGGTGGAAATACACAAAGGAAGCTGAAAATAAAGGCTTGAACTTACAAAAGAATTCAGGATTGGAACTACAGATACAGAAAATTATGTGCACATATTTGACATGAGAGAAAAACTCTGAGAGCATTTAGAGAGAATGGATGATATGGCAGAGAACAAATTCTCAGGGGATTACTCCATTTAGGGAATGGGAGAAAGATAAGGAATAATAAAGGAAAAAAAGTAGTAGTCAGGACATCAAGTGGAAAACAGTGACACAACACAAGGACAGAGACAGTGTCAAGGTGGTGAGAGGGATGTCATTGATGTCAAATGAATATCAGAGCAGGATTTGGAGATTAGGGGGCTGTTAGTATACTCAGGAAAGTAGTTTCTGTAGTAATGGGGTGCTAATCAGATTCGGGAGTTTTAAGAGAAAATGGATAGTGAGAAAGGAAAGGGATTGGTGCAGACTTCTCTTTCAACAAATCTAGTAGTGAATAGGAAGACAATAGTGCAGTGGCTTAAGGAGGTAAAAGGGAGTTTTAAGTATAGGTTTTCTTACAATAGTGCTAATCTTCCCATATTTATATGTAGAAGGGGGAATGAGCCCCTAGAGAGAAAACAATGAAAGGCACAGAAGACACAGGAAATAATTTAAAAACCAAGTTCTGAAGAAGGTAAGAAGGAATGGTTTAAAAGCATATTTCTAATGTTCTTAGAAAGGAGAAGTACCTTTTCCTTTTACATTGGAAGAAAGGAAGATAGCTAGCTAAAGAAATGTGGGAAATTTTGAGGTAAAGAGAAGGGAATATGGCTCAGTTTGATAAATATTTTTTAGCTTCATTTTTTCCATAAAGGTGGTAGTCATCTGCCAAGAGGGAGAAAGTAGGGATGCTACTTAAAGGTTTAAAGAGGGAGTAGAATATATGAATGAACTATCCACTGGAGGAACATGCTAAGAAATCAACGAGAGTTAAATTAGAATTATTGAGCAACTTTAAATTCCAGGTTGGCATTAATGGCAGAAATGTGTTGTGGGCCAGGTAATTATAGTTCTATGAATTTTTTCAGTAATGTTTTTCTACTTGGGAGAAAAACTGGAGAAAATGGAGGATGGAATCATTCATTATAGGTTTTAGCATAGGAAGCAAAGGAATAGATTAAAGAAGTGAAGCTGTGTGAGGGCAACTTTAAAGTGGTGAGTCTTGGTCTTTAATCTGGACAGGAAGTATGGTATAGCTAGAAGAAAGTAATGGACTCTCTCATCTGAAAGGTTTCAGAGTCTGCCATTGAAAAGCTGGAGAAGTTTAAGGAAGCTACAGTGGGAAGCTTCATGGTCTAGTGGAAAAAAGTCGTTATAGCCAAAAGTCTTAAGTATGAAACCAGGCTCCCTTACTCAAAATATATGATGTTAGGCAAGTTGTGTTTTGTTTTTGTTTTTCAGCTTCCATTTTCTCCTACTAAAAGTTAAGGATAATTACACTAACTTCATAGAGTTGCTTTAATTATAAAGCACATAGCAGTACTGGTCAGAGGAGATACTCAATTTGCTATTTCTTATCTTATTAGTGGTGACAAAGGTTTTAAAGATTCTAGTTTTATAACAGTAGCTGCTTGTGGAAGGCCCCAAAGAATATTACACAGAGATTTTAGACAGTCTTTACGTATCTAAGGCTCAAACGTGTTTGTACAGGCCTTTGCAGCAGCCAAGAAAATTATAAAAGATGGAATAGAATAAGCAAAGGTAGTGGAGATAAATACACTGAATTCTGTGTGTGTGTGTGTGTGTGTGTGTGTGTGTGTGTGTGATGGAGAGAGAGAAAAAAAAAGAGAAGAGAATGCATGAGTATGAGTTATGGAATATGGCTGAAGGTGACTGAAACAGTACCCTCAAAACTACAAGACCCAGGACCTACTGAAGGAATAGTTACTGCTAGTACTTTGGTAACACAGTATAAAATCTTGACTTTCTGAAGCTAATGGCAGCTGGGTGACTGATGTCCAGTTTAAAGACCTGTAGGTCTTTAAAGTTTCAAGGGGATCAGGATGTATTTTATGAATAAAGAGATGATATCATGAAGAGTTAAAATTAGAAAATAAAACTGGGAAACAAGAAGGGTGGGGAAAGAGGAAGAAGATTTAGCTGCCTCCTAAATATAAAACTTGCATGTTCTGTCCTCTATTCATACTCATTTTCTAGGTGTGTTTACCTAGCCTCATGATTTTAAATAGTATGTATAAACTGATAACTTCTAAATGTCTATCTTTAGGTCTAATCTTTCTTCTAAGCTCCGTACAATACATTCCATTGCCTATTCAATATTTCTACTAGGATTTCTAACATTATCTCAAACTTAACATGTTTAAAATAGAGTCAATTCTACTGATTCTACTGCCTAATCTTTCTTACCTGGATAAATGATGACTATCCTTCGAGGTGTTCAGGCTAAAATGCTGGAGTTCATCTTGACCCCTCTCTCACTCCTTTTTTCTTATATTCTACTTTTAATTCACTAGCAAATCTTGTTGACTTTACCTTCAAAATATATCCTGGATCTGATTATTTCTTACCATCTCCACTGCTACTACTCTGGCCAAGTCTTTCCCTGGGGTATTACGTATCCTTCTAACTAGTCTCCTTGCTTTTTTTCTTTTCCTTCCTAAATGCCATGCTATAGAGAAGCCAGAGTGAACATTAAAAAATTAAAGACATAGCATGTTCCATGTTATGTTTGCTTCCTCAAAACTAGCTATTTAGAATAAAACGATCTGGCTTCAGTTACTTCTCCAACCTCAACTCCTGTTTGACTTAGCTCCAATTTCTCTCTGTACTTTGGCGATACTGACTTCCTTGTTGATCTTCAAATATGACACACCCTACCTCAGGTCTTTTCTATTTGTTGTTTCTTCTGTTTGGAACACAATTTCCCTCACACACCCTGAGTGCCTTCAGATTTCCACTCATCAGTGAGACCTCATTACCCTATATAAAATAGAAGACTCTATCAGTTAAGTCTAGACAAGAGAACCAAAATACTTCCAGGTATTCAAATGCAGAGGGGAAGAGAAGGGAGGATTTAATACAGGGAATTAGTTATAAATATGCTGGGAGGGTTGGAGAAACCAAAGGATAAAACTGTATTACCAAAGATCAGAGACTGCAGGAAGTCACCATGGTTGCCAGGGTAAGTGATGGTCCTGAGAGTTGAGGAGCTTATACTTCTGCCAACTTCTTTCCATCTCCCACATCCTAACATCATGTTGTGCATTCCAGTGGTGAAACCTAATTGGACTGCAGCTGGAAAGGGAGCCTAGGAGAGAGTTTTCAGGCTTCCAGCTTTATTGTATATAGGGGAAAGTTTAAAAGGGCTGATGTGGGGTAAGTTTCAACAGATAATATCTGGCATATACCTCTTCCACTATCACTCTCTCTCATCTTATCCTTTTATTGTTCTTCACACCATTTACCACTATTTGTTTGTTTATTGACTATACTCCTCTGCTCTCCCCACCATTAGAACATAAATTCTGTAAGAGCAGGGAATTTGTCTATCTTGCTTGCTACTATATCCCCAGTACACAGACAGCACTTGGCATCTATATGGTAGCACACTAAGTGGGGAGGAATGGTGGGAATGGTCTTCCCAGTGGAGGAGTGTTTTATCACTTTACATTGTGTGGAACTGCCAGTGCATGGTGACAATAAAAAGCAGAATGGCTTGTAGTCAGCTTTACTATTGCTTTCTAATTTTCTACAGACAACGCATCCTTTTATGTGAGGATAAAAGATTAACAAAACCCTTTCTCCGTCTCTAAGGACAGATGTGACCTTGGGTTAACTTTCTAGCTTTGTTCCTCTGGATATTTGATAAAGATGAAATGTCAGCTTGTTAGTAAGCAACATTTCTCATGGTAAAAGTGATCTCTGATTGGTAACTTGCATACGGACTGGAAGAAACTATAAATGAACTATAAATACCTAATGGGAAACCACGACTTTGGGCTTCTGTGAATCCCAAATGTGAATGTGGTAACACTTATAATTGGGCATTTCCCTTCTAATTTCTTGTAATTTCCCTGTGGGGAGCCTGGAAGCTGCCCGAGATTATTATAAGAAGTATTGATTCCTGTGTAGGATGGGGACTTCTGAGCTAGTGGCTCCCATACTCATCTACTGTATTTCTTGTTCCCTTGCACCTGTACATCACTTGAAGAACAAAGAAAATTGCTCTTGGACAGCTTTGTGGACGAAGAGGACCAGTCTCACTGAAGAGGAAAGCCTAATGCTGCCCTCCTGGATGCGAGTTCCCTGTTCAATACCTTTTTAAATTACCTGGTTCACAATATAGTGTATTCGTATTTTCTAAGTCTGATGTTTAGTTAAGAGAACCTCTGGTGGACATTCCAGCATGTAACAGATGCTCAATAAATATTTACTGAACAACTATATGAGATTGAAAACATATGCTCACAGTTATGTAATTACTGGATGGAATTACCTAAATTTTAACATACATAGTTTGTTGAAATCATCAAATGTCTACATTGGCTACTCTTTTTTAGTTATAGTTCATAACTGTACCTCCCCAATTTTGATATAATTCCCCCATGTAGTCACAAAATACTGGGTTTAAACAGTACACATAGACATCTCATATGGCATTCTTTGTGTTGCCTAAGGCCACTGTTCTGCTCACCAATATACCAATGGGATTCAAGAAGTGGACATGTGAAAACATACATATCAGGGCAAATGAGAACTGATACTGAAGGAGCTTGTGCTGTGACTAACTAAATTATAGACTTACCACACTAATAGATAAGTATAATTTTTTTTGGCCTGTCTGAAAATAAATGAGTTTTTTCTTTTTCCTTTTTTTTTTGACTTCTGAGGATCTCAAGCCTTCAGGAGAGATGCTATGTTTTATTTATCTCTTTTATTTCTAGTTTCCAGTGTAGTGCTTGGTATAGAGGTATCCAATAAACATTTGTTGAACTAAATAAATTATATGGTCACAGAGAGTCAAATAAAAGCTAACTGGATGGGAGTAAGGAAGGAATGTTGAGCTATATAGACCCAGATATTATGGAAATTAGAAACATTATTTCCTTGGAAGACCAGAGTAAGTACAGTAGAACAGAGAAAGTAGGGAAAGGGAGTCATATAGAATCTATCAAAGCCTCTCCAATGATAATCAAGTGTATGGGGGCAGGGAACTAGGAATACAAATTCTTCCCTAGATTCCATGATATAAGTATCATCTCTGTTTTCACTTCATTACTTTTCCCTACAACTAGTAATAGTTTTAATAGAGTATAAAAGATAGTTAAAAAATACTACCAATGTACTCTGGAGGATAACAGAATATTCAGCCTTATAAAGGCATTAAGAAGAATTCCAGAAGTACAGCTTGAAGTTGCATAACTGGTTATTTATGAGTTTGCTCATTTATTTAGCTTTCCTAACCCGATGAACCCAGATGCACAAAGCATGTAAATAAATCACAAATAAGAAGTCAACCAATTTAACAGAAATTTATTTTTGATGCCAAACATAGTGTCAATTGTTCCTAGGTATATTAAAATCATCACTATGTAGATCAATTGAAAAGAATGTTTGTTTTGGGTTAATCAGTAGTTTCAGGGAATGACTAGTACAACTATACTGGGAAATAAGCAAATCTAGAATGTTGATTTATTTCTCTATTAGCAAAACAAAATACTCTATTCTTTTTTTTTTTTTGCCCTTTCCAAAAGAACTATAAGGGTAATAGAGAGACCCCTTTCCAAGATTTTAAGAAATTAAAAATAATGGTAACAAATGGTTTATTTTCAGAACAAATTTAGAGATTAAAAGAGAAATCCTGGTAAGCTTTTTTAGTAGTAAGGTCTAAAGGAACTATTTAAAAAAATCTCAATAGTTACTGATTCTACTCTTAGGCTTTGAATTTCCAGCAGATTCACTGCTCAGTATTCCCAGGTTGACCTTAGAGACTCCAACTGAATTTTTGTATAACCTAAGCGAAATGGAACAGGAAGCTTTTCAAGGGTTCTCAGAAGAAGATGGACTAAATTCCCCTTCCTAAATCAGGGCTGACATGACATTTTGACATATTCTGAGTAGCATGACATTAGAGATGCTATATTTAGAAGAAAAAACACCCCCAATTATCAAACCCTTCCTGGAGATTAAAGACCACATGGAACTTTTAGGAAAAAGAAGGGCTAGCCATGGAGTCCCGATTCACTGAACACAGAGTTGGTCCATCATCTCAGCTGCAGTGTGGGCACAACTCACTGTCCTAATAGACTAAGTACTGAGCTTGCACAGTTGAACACCTATAGCTAGAAGTCAGCATTCTTTGTTTATACATACTGAGTGTGCGGAAAACCTATCAGTTGTAATATTTCATTTTAATAAATGGAAGGGAACATTTCTTAATATGTAGTTTCTAGTTCTTCCTTCTTCTCCTCTTCTGTACTTGAACTACCCTGACGGCAATTTATTATTTTCCTGTTACAGGAATGTCGCAAGATCTGTAATCCACAATGTTTTATTTACAACATAGAACAGATGTCAGAAATACTTTTGTCTAAAAGTCCCCCTCCCCACCCACATTTTTTTTTTTACCTCATTTCCTGTTGACATGACTGCAACCACTGGAAACTTATTAACTTCAACCTCTGTGACACCTACAGTTGCCAGAAGACCAATCTCTGAGGGGCCCATGTGAGTTCCTTTGGCCAAAACACATTCCCCTCTTTTAATGTCATGGCCGATGGGTCTGAAAGTCAAAACAGAACCATAAGCATTATGACTAAGAATAATATTCTCTTAACCCAGAGGGAAACTTTAGTGTCAAAGAAGGAGGACACTCAAAGGGAAAAAAAAAGGGCAAACGATGAGTCAGGAGCAGAATAATAAAATGAAGAGATGCTAAAAACTCTATGCTTTTTTAATTAAAAAAATTAAATTACATAACAAAAGGCAGAAATAAAGTTTCTATCTATTAATGCTAAATAGGAATACGTTATTTCAAATTAAAAAATTGCTTTGTAAATGCACATACTACGCCTGCAAAACAATACCTCTTTGGTGCTAAATTTTCTTTCTACAAATACATTGACTTTCAAAACTAACTGCTGAAGAGAAACATTTTTTTTCCAAGAACTGTGGCTACATTGTTACTAGGAGATTTGCAATCTGCTTTAAGCATGTTACTGAAATAGAAGATGACATAACTACTGAGTTTGCTGTTTACATTTAATTAAAGGCATTGCTTAAAAAAATTGCTCTGTATCTCATTACAATAAAAAATACCAAATGTAAAGTTTCTTTGATATAAAGTAAGAATTTATATGAAAATATCTAGTGGTATTAATGATAAGAGGTCCATAGCTTGCTGGCTTTGTAGTGAGGAAAATAATGCTAATGAGTTTACAGTCATGGAGGAAATTTCTATGTGGAACACTAAGGTTGGTCCAGTTCTGTGGCCACACAGATCCACTCATCTTGGCCTCCAGCCAGTTAGTATTAATGGAATCAGGGCAAGCATATTCAACTGTAAGAAAAATAATTGAAAGTATAGGTACTCCTTATGGTAGAATAGTAGTAGTCTAATTTTTATATGTAAAGAATAGCAAATTATTCTATTATTAGTTGGTAGTCAGTAAAGGAGAGGCTCTCAGCTAATTGTGTAAATATTAGATTCTGGGATTAGACTGTCTGTGTTAATACAAAATTCTGGATTATCTAGGGGTAGAACTGGGTAATTCTGGATTATCCAGAAGTAGGATTAACTGTGGATTATATAGGTTTATGACTTTATCTCCTCATATTGCTTTTGACTGTTTCATTTGCCTTTTTACCATCTTCATGAAAATGTCGGTAGGGCAGACATGTGGTAGAGAATTCATAAAATTCATTTTGCTACTGGTTAAAAGCCCTGAAGCTAATGGATAATTAAATGAGCTATTATATAGCCATGTTCTCCTGAGTTCAGGATCATGTAGAAACAAAAGCTGGCTATATGTTCTACATGTTATGAACTTACCTGATATCTTGGCCTGGCCGAGCTTGCACGAGAATTCGTACTTCAAGTTCCTCAGTGCCCTATAATAAAAGCAAGTCATATAATTTCAAATAGAAAAATATAACAGAATTTGTGATCAATAGAATTAGCTACTTAGATGCTTTTATCATCAGATAGGCCCAGAATATATAGAAATACAGAGAAACAAAAAAACAATTGCTAAACTCTTTGAACAATGAATATGAAACTCAACCAAAGGTTCCTGAGAAAATTAGGTTTGATGTCAAGGAATAAATACATAAATACAATATTTTACTAACTTTTATGCTTTTAAAAAATGTACCAATTCAAATATTGAATCTTTGTAAGTAGCATTCTCAAGAAAAAATAAACTGTATATATATATAGTTACCCTAGTAGGGGTACAGTGAATATACATGGTGATAAGCTATGTCTTTTGTTACCATGAATCATGGGTTCAGTACTATGTGAAGTTTCCCAAATATCTGTAGAAATTTCAGTAAAGGACTTATCATTTGCCTGGTAGTAGATTTCTGTAAATTAGCCATGATCATCAATTTTACATTTATGCACTGTGAATAATATTGTGACACTAGAACTGTGTCTTGTCATCTGGAAATCTGTGGATGCATGTGTTCTGAATTTCAATACTCTACTGGCTCCCCTGATGCGAATAAATCTGTTGGACAGTTTTAAAAGCAGGAAATGTGATTTGTATGCCAAGAGTTGAATTTTATAAGCTTTACATGTGGGAAGGTAATTAAAAAGAAAACCCCCAGATTGAGAAAAGTGGCTGTCTCTTAACATGGCTAAATTTTACTATATACCCAGCCCAGGAGAACTTTATTTTTAACTCCTGCTTTTAAAATACAAGATATCTTAAAACTTCTCCGCAAAACAAGACAGCCAGTCATTAAAATCTCAGTGGAAACTATTCTTTTATTAGTGGCTGATCCTCCGCTTTCAATAATTTCCAGGTTGTTATTTGATGGCACAGATTTTCCTGAATTACAGAAAACTAGAGCTGAAAGGGTCATTTGGTTCAAATGTTTGGCTTAGTGTAATATTCAAGAACATGCCCAAGTGTTCTTTGTTAAATTCTTTTTTATTAAATTCTCCTTCACATTTTATCAAAAGCTACTCCTGAAGAACAAATTTCTCAGCTAGAAAGCATGTCAACAGTTAATATCTCTGTCCTTCTATCTTGAGATAGTTTCTTTCTTTTTTGCATGTGAAATTTCTTGGGCCAAATATGGTCCAAATTCTGCTATTATCACAGTGACCATAAAAATGTCTCCTATAACAAAAGATTTTCAAGCCTCAGGCAATTCCTTATTTACTGGAGGTCCATATCCTACAATGTAAGAATGTAACATAACCCAAAAAACTGGGTTAATCTCAGAAACACTGAAGGAAATGGGTATGACTCATCACATTCTCATGGGGATGGAGCGGTAAGCCCTGGGGATGACGTACATCATCGGATTCCCTGATAAGCTCCGTGTCTTCCACCTGTACCACTGCATCAGCACCGCAGGGGATTGGAGCACCTGTTGTGACTCGCATGACTTGTCCTGGCATTACTGTCTGAGTTGGCTGGAAAAACAAGCATGTAAAAAAAGGTTGATTTAGTTTGCTGCTGTAAAGAAAAATTAGAAGATGTAAACATTTTTAGAAACAAATCATAAGAGTCTAAGTCTTACTCATTTTATGCCAGTGTAATAGAAGCTACCCATGAACAGGTGCACTTATACCAAAGAGACTTTATCTTCAGGTATGATCATTAGATATACTTGTTGCCCTGTTATCCTTTTGAAGAACTGCCACTTATGTTTGCTACTACTGTGTCTCATCCAATATGAATTTTCTTAATACTTATATGGAAAGTGATTTGAGTGTCTTTAAGAGAAAAAAATACCATGCAATATGATTTTATGAAAGACAGTTATGAAAAACCAGCATGTTGGTCATTTACTTAAGTTCTGATATTTGAGAAATACGGTATTTTATTAACAAAATTTTTGGTTAAATAAAAACAATACAGTTTGCTCTTGAAAATCTTTTTAAAACAAATTAGTTCATTTTTCAATAATAAAAGTCTAGCAAATGTAATTTAATAATTTAAAAATGATTCCAGTGTTCATAATGATTTGGATCAAACATTGTATCTAAGATTTGCATTGTGTGAGCTTTCATATGGATGGTCTAGGACACTTGGCCACAGGACCTGTCCTGGAAACTTTTCCCAGCATAGGGAAAAGCATATTTCTGTAAGATTCATCTGATAGGCTTGATCTAGACTCAGAAGAGTCACTTGTCATGGGCCATGATTTAGGTCAGAGCTAGGAAAAGGAATGGTTTAACTTCCCCTGTAAGAAAATTCTGAGATAGTATTTCCCAATGAAAAAAAAGATATCTTTCCAAGGATATCTGCTTTAAAAGTATTAAAATCTTTTGTCATAAGAATTAGAATATACTTAACACTATTGAACTGTATACTTAAAAATGGTTAAGATGGTACATTTTATGTTACGCATTTTTTGCCACATCAAAAAAAATTTTAGAGAATGGTTAAGTAAAAATGCCTGTCCACTGGATGTACAATCAAAGTAAAACTAGAAATTTATTTCTTACAATAGTCTTTCAAAGCTTCTTTTGGTAATATTATTGCTGCAAACAGTACCACCAATAGCTAATATTATTGATTCCTTAATCTATGCTAGGTACAGTATTAAGTGCATTATTATATTCTTGAATATCAGTCCTACAAAGGCAGGAATTTGTTATTTTCTGTTTGCCTCTCCAGATCACATCATCATTCTCTATTCTGTGCTGTAGCCCAGAAGGCTGACTATGGACTATTTCAACCAGGTTCCCATCACTCTAGACTCTGGTTAGGATTAGCCAGTTGGGGGCGGAGGGAAGGGGGCAACCGGGGATTAGAGGGCAGGAGAGAGAGGGAACGGTAATGCAGGGCTTTAATTCCCCTTGCTCTTTCCCTGCTGGGCTGCAGTCTGGTCATGGCTATGTCATCTCTACACTGAGGGCCACAGCTCCTATCGGGTGGCCCTCTCACATAGCTATGAATTTCCCCAGGTCCAGGTGCCACCCTTTCCCTTCGGCCCCTCAGACTTAGAGGTGGTAATGGAGTCTCACTGTTTGGTACCTGGGTACTTCACATTCCTTTGTTAGTTCCCCTTAACCCTGTCTAATCTTGGGTATAGTCCCTTCTTTGATTGCCCTTTTTCCAGACTTATTTATTGCTCTATCATCCCAAAGCCTAGAAAGTGTCTGGCACAAAATTTGTAGTCAACAAATATTTCTGGAATGAATGAATGAACTTTCATGATCTCATTACCACAACTACAGGAAGTATGCAATCCTTTTTGGCTTACAATTCCAGTGTTCTCCCTGCTTTTCTCCCACAGTCATTGGAGAAAGAGATTCTTGGGAAGATCTGGCATTGAGCTATGTACCTTATATCCTCTTATTGTGTTATTTGAATAAAAGACATTCAGGGCTTATAAGAATCGTTACATCTTAATGCAATTTTCTACCAAGAGTGTTCATAAGATTTAAAACGAAAAGTTTAGGGCCCAATGCATTAATTTTTAAATTTATTTTCAACCCCAGATACTAACTGTCTGGGATATCTCTTAATCTATTACATGTGACCATTTTTCAGTATAGTGAGTTTTGATGAAAAGCATTAAAGTTTTATTATGATATATGTGTTTTTTAGTAAGGGTGCTAATGCCAAAACTATCTTTTGAGCCTGTGGGACAAAGATATTCACTATAGGCCTACAGAGATCCTTCTTTTGCTGAAAGTGTCTTTTTGGCTAAGGCAGGAAAGGAATCCTAAAGTAAGATTCAGGGCAATTGCTTCTTAACCTGCAGTGTGTTAGCCTGAAGCCCTGCCTCAATTTAGTTGGGTTCAATGTACAATATTCTGTAAGTTGAAATTTTATTGTGGTTGTACCTATAATTTTCTCTATTTCTTGGCTTAAGCCAACTCTTAAGAAGTGTTTTTGTGTGGTTATTAAATAAAAAATGTGGCCCCTCTCCAAGACCAGTAGTTCTAAGTGGTAGGTGAAGGACTCTTACCAGCTCACGTCCATGAAATCCAGTGTAAAATACATGATTGGATGTATAAAGATATTTATATATTCACTCAGAATAGACATATAAACTGCAATTGAATCAAATAAAACACTCTAACAATGTCATGTACTTCCTATAGATTAAGATTAGTAATGAGTTCTTTTTTATTTTTGTTGTATACCTTGTTTACTTAATATAAAGTAAAAATAATTAAAATATTGATTTCTTTTCCTTAACAGCAGTATTGAGTTAGGTTTTTGAGTTTTGTCCAATGATAGCACTTTATACTTATACAATATTTTCTTTGAAAGTATCCAGTGCTAACCAATAGGGCCAAACTATAAGTGATTTAAGGTCAAGTACTTTGGTATACCAAGAAACCATTTTGTAAATCACTGTCTCAGTGTATGAAATGACACCCCAATGTGTGTACTTTCAGTAAGTGAGCAATTTGGTTCTTGCAAGATCTCTGAGATTACTGTAAAGACTATATGACACATTAGTTATACACAAAGGACATCACAGGTAATTTGGAAAAAAAAACCCCATTTTCTTGTA
Organism: Smutsia gigantea; assembly: GCA_032199065.1. Taxonomy (NCBI): domain Eukaryota; kingdom Metazoa; phylum Chordata; class Mammalia; order Pholidota; family Manidae; genus Smutsia; species Smutsia gigantea. The sequence continues at coordinate 1,882 of JAVSCE010001361.1, read as the reverse complement.
CAGCTTCGATCTTTTTCCCCATCAAACTTTTTTATGAGAACTCATGAGAAGTTAGAATCTTTTAAGTTTCATAACTTTTTTTGTGCTCCTAGTTTTTAGTATAGTTGGAAGTCTGAACTAATAAATAAAATTTAAGAAGTCCACAAGGCCCTTATCAATCTGCTACCAATCCCTATGTAGGCTGTGACTGCCACAAACTATTTGCAGTTCCCTAAGTATTCCATGCAACTTTAAAAACACCTCTGGGTCTTGATTTATACTGTTTTCTTTGTCTGGAATGTTCTTTTCTCGTTTCTGTTTTTGTAAAACTCTCTCAGGCCCAGCTGTAATGTCCTTTCCCTGATCCTCCTCGTATGAAATGCTAACATCTCTATTGTGCTCCATGATACATGACTGATAGCATTAGTTTAACACTTAAAATGTTGTATTATATTTAGTTATTTATATTCAGTTTTCTCCACTAGATATAAACTCCTTATGATTAGCAGTCATATCTTAAACTACTTTACATCCCTAGAACCTAGCACAGTGCCTGGTACATGCAGTAGGTATGTTTGATAAATGTTGGATAGACTCAGTTGCAGATCAGGAAAGCACTTCATGAATAGTTTATATTTTGTGGCTTTGTCATAAAAATGAATGCTTCAGATGTCCACTGTTGATGGGAATATGTACCACGAGGTCAAATAAATCATGAGATCACAATGCAAATCATTTATAAAAAGGGACCTACCCTCACTGTTCTTTTGGTCAAGAAAAGAGTTGTGGGGACAAAAACAAGCCTATGTACAGCATGGACAAGGATTTGGTTGCTATAATGCCAGGCTTAGTTAGCTTCAGAGACTTGTTCACAGTTACAGTTCTCCTCAATGCTTGGATGTAGAGGTAAAAGAGTTAGGATCACCACCACTGACACCATCCTTCTATAACCTTCCTTAACCTCTCTCTATTTTCAGTATGTATGGGAGTACATGCTAAGACAAGGAAGAAAAGGCATGGGACATAGTTTTTGCCAAGCTGCCTCATTCATTAATTCATTCGTTCGTTCATTTCCGCCCTTATTTTTAATATAATGCTTATGAGTGATTGGTAGTAGCAGAAGAGAAAAGTGTCTTAGTCTTAGTTTGGTTTAATAAAGTAGGAGCTCTCTTAACCAACTTTCAAAATTCACTGGGTTAATATATGCTCTTTATATTCTTTTAAACATAATGATGCCCACAGCACATATAAGTTTGAAGCTGCTAGACTCTTCTCTTACATACCTGTAAACTACGCTTTAGATTTAATTGAGTTTGTTCCCAAACTTGTTTGTCTCAGTTTGTGGCAATATTTGCTATTGAATTATGTAATTTTAATAAATATTACATTAACCAAAGATATATGAGTGTGAAAGAAGTTATTTTTTTAATAAAATTAACTTCTGGAAAACTTAATTAAAAATGCTGCTAAAAAGAACCACTGTCAAATTAGGTATGGGTGAACCAACTGTAAACAATTATAAATATATAATAAAATCTGGAAGGATTTTATACTTAGATGGCTTTTTAAATGTCCTTAAATTTCTTTTTAATTTAGAGAAACCAAAACCAGAAATTACACATAGAGTCTTTTGGGTATGATTTGTGTAAGAAAGACCAGATAGAAATTAAAATAGCAGGTATTTATTAAAAGAAAAGCCTCAGCTCTCCATCAAATTACTGACAAATAAGTGTTCGCTTATTTAAATTAAATTAATATTTATTTTAAAAATATGAAATAATTTCCCACTTTAACTTATTTATAATTAAATGGCCAATTACTGGTCTCAAAAGCACTAAATAAAGAGGACTTCTATTGTAGTTCCATTATGTCCCATTAGTACTTCATTTCTTACCAGAAATAT
>JAVSCE010001360.1:0-100284 GCA_032199065.1 Smutsia gigantea | reverse complement strand
GGGGAGCTTTGGTTGTGGGTAAGGTAGAATAAATGGCTAAGGGTTCAGTCATCCAAGGAAACCTCAAGAGGAGCAAAAGGTGGGTCTGAAACGGATTTGAAGGTCCGTTAAATCTTCAGGCATTAAATCAATTGTCTCAATTTTTAATGTTGAAGATAAAATATCAGGAATTCAGAAGACTGAATTATGTGTAACTGGCTCAATCATGAAGACCTTAAATTTTCACTATCTCTTGATGATTCTTCAGACATCTGGGAGATAAATCAATGATGTGTAATTTGGCATATTTTAACTCACACTCAACAGCTACAACAGTAAACCAATCACTTCCAGATTCTTTTGTGACCAAAGAATGAATTAAGAATCCATTTACCCTCCTTCCTAACCCTACATGTTCAAGCTTCATTGTTTGAGTGTAATATGCTACAGTCTTAGCATCTAATGGAACCTTAAAAATAGTTTTCTATTTATACATAACAGACAATCCCAAAATTTAGTGGCTTAAATCAATTACAATCAGCGGGGGTTGTCCATGGGACACCCCATTTCTCTTCCCCATGGCCAGCTTGAATGTTTTCAAGTACCTATTTATCCCTATAGTACACAGAAAATTGGCTTTGGAGAGAGGATTATGATAATAATAATGCTCAGCAAGCATTGAGTGTTTACTGAGTTCTAAGCACCAGACTAAGCACTTAATTTCATTCTAACTTTATGACTTCTGTCTTTGTCCATTCTGGCTGTTATATCACAGACTGGATAGCTTATAAACACCAGAAATTTAGTTCTCACAGTTCCGGAGGCTTGCAATCTGAGATGAGGGTGCCAGCATGGCTGAGTTCTGGTGAGATCCCTCTTCCAGGTTGTGGACTACCAACTTCTAGTTGTATCCTTACAGAGAGCAGAGAGAAAAAGCACACTCTCTCATGCTTCTTGTAAGGGCACTGATTCCATTCATGAGTACTCCATCCTCACAACCTCATCTAATCCTAATTACCTTCCCAAGGCCTTACCTCCTAATACTGCCACATTGTGGGAAGGGTTTCAACATATGAATTTGGGGGGTTCACATTCAGTCCTTAACAACAACCCTGCAAAGGAGGAATCATTGTTTTCCATTAACAGATGAGAAAATTGAGCAGAAAAAAGTTGACTAAATTGTCCTAGGTACATGATAGTTCTGTTGATCCAAGTTGAGTATGCCTAACTCCAAAGTCATACCTTTAGCATAATGCCATGCAGGAAAGATTCTGTGGACTACTGGAAACAAAGGGCCTCCGGAAGAGGCTGGAAGGAAAGCCTTCACTGGAAAAAAGGTAAACTCAGTGATGGGAGAAAATAGACAAACCAACAGGAACTCTGCAATTGTGATTCACAGACATCTAGGGCAAAAATCGGTTATTTGATCATGAAAGAAAAGGACAAAGCCCAGGATCCCAGCAAGAGCATTAGAGGGCACAGGAGGATTAACAAAAGGGTTTTTCAGTCATCATAAACTAATGGGTAGATTTTCACAAAGTCCAACTTTGACAGTGTGCAAAACAGAGAGAGAGAAAAGGGATGAATTTACATTTTATGTCAATTAAATATATTGCTTTTAAACTTTGTGGTGAAGATTTCAGATTTTAGATTCTCTTTGAAATGTGGGGCGAGGAGGGATGTGGAGAAAATCGAAGTTCCTATGGCCAGGATCCTCACCTAACCCTAAACTACTTGATGATATAATTGGCCTACTGACTAGGCTAATGCTTCCACACCTGTTTATAGCAATGAACTGAGTCCCTATATAAAGAGCTCTGCCGAGTACTTCTTCGGGCAGAGGCAGAAACAGGTGGATTACAGACCTGCAGATTGTTGGATGCAGACGTGATTCTAGTACTTGACCTACCACAGTGAGAATAAAGCCGGGTATAAACCCTTTTACCCCAAGAACTTTCTGTTGTCATTTCTCAGTCTAATCAAGTCCATAGTGAACTTGCCTAGGGCTGAAACCCTCAGGCAAGAGAAGGGATTATACCAACCCAGTCATATCATATAAGATTATTTAAATGGAAAAATAGGGGCAAAACAGAACCAATATGTGTAATACAAGAAAGTCTTTCCAACTGTAATTCCTAGGGAAGAGTTTATGGACTTTGCTGACACCAAACTCTCTGCTTAACTCGGTCTTACTCTCACAAGATTGCTGGGAAGTTCAAAACCTAGCACAACAGATTATCACTTTTATTAATGTAGATGAACAAGAGAATTTAAAACAGGATTCTATTGGAGTTTCATCACCTGGGGTAAGTTCAACTATGTCAGCTGAATCAGAGCTTACAATAAACCCAATAGTTAACTTGAGTTGGCTAAATATTTAACGGAATCATTCACAAAGGCTTTTGCTGATTTATTCTAATAGTTACTACAATCTTCTGAAATAAATAATTTAATAAATCCCATAGAATTAATAAATGTTTTTGTTTATCCAATTCTCTAGGAGAGTTTGCATTGAATATTTGTTAAAACTTGTCCTCAGAATTATCTTGACTTGTTTTCTTTATGAGAATCCCATTTGGAAGGACCAATTCCACACATTTAAGGAAATAAGGAAATAGGGTTTGGGTTTTCTTTAATTGTTTTTGGTAAATTAATTTTTCTCATAGGCAGTTGTTTCCATTTTTTTAATTTGTCATGAAGTTTTTCTCTTAACTTCTTCCTAATCTTTATTGCTCCCAGTTGTCATTCCCAAGATAGTGTTTGTGGCTTCTCTTTCTTTCTTTTTTTTTTTTAATTTACCTTCCAGAGGTATGTTAATTTTATTAGTCATTTCAAAATTTTGTTTTTTGGTCCTTTTTTACTTCTGTTTTCTACCTCATTAATTTCTACTCTGTTCTTTATTATAACATACTTCTATTCTTGGGTTTATTCTGTTGTTACTTTTATAATTTTCCAATTAGCCACTTAACTCATTAGTTTTTGGACTTTGGGCTTTTCTAAATTATCAGTTTAACACTGTAAGTTTTCCTATGTGCATTGCTGTAGTTGAAACTCCAAGTTTCTTATATGTAGCATTGGTTTTTATTTTTCAGTTCTGTATATTTTAATTTTTCCATTATTTCAGGTTGAATTATTTACAAGTGTATTTTTTAAATTTGCTAGCATATAGGATTTTCATAGTCTTCTTGTTAAAATTGGTTTGAATTCTAATTGGATTTTGCTTAGAAACTGTGGTTCCAGTTCTTTACAACATATTGACACTTGTAGAGAGAATGAAAGTTCCTATGGCCAGGATTCTCACCTGACCCTGGTTGGCTTGTTCCATACACACATCTGGGTAATCCAATATTGACTCTGTAATAAAGAGCTCCCCCCAGTGCTCTGGGCTGCAAGGCTGCAAGAGAGCAGAGGCTGGAGCGGTGGCAGCACCCAGGACAGAGACTGAGATGGCTGCAGGGGCGGAAAGGCCCAGAGGCAGAGAGAGATCTGCTTGCTGCATGCAGACTCACTCTGAGGTGGAAAGGATTCTAGAGTTTGACCTGCCACCATGGGAATAAAGTTGGTATAAATCCTTTCACCCCAGGAACATTCCACTGTCATTTTTCAGTCTCACCGAATCAAGAGTGAACTTGCCCAGGGCTGAAACCCACTGGCAAGACACACTTGAATTGTGGACTATTAAATTGTCAAATTTCTTAAGTGTGGCATGAAAAGAATGTGCATTCTCCAATTGTTTTATGAAGCTCGATATATGCCCATTAGATTGAGCTTATTAATTGTCTTATTCAAACTTTATCTTTGCTAATATTTTCATCTATTTGATCTTCATTACTGGTAAGAGAGTTAAAATCACTATAACGGGGAATTTATTTATTTTTGTAGTTCTACCTATTTTTGATTCATAATGTTGTGAAGCTGTATTATTAAGTGCATTCAAATTTAGATTTATTATAAACATCCTGCTGGTTAATTTGTGTGTGTGATATATATTATATATACATACATGTACATGTACATACACGCACACAACACACATGTGCTTGCAGTAGCCAGCCTCCAAGATAGCCCCTAATAGCCCTACCTTGTGGTATTCATACCCTTGTAGTCCCTTCCTGCACAGTACCAGGTTTGTCTGTGTGACCACGAGGATATAGTAGAAGGGATGATCATGTCACGTCTAAAGTTAAATTATGAAAGAATGTGGTTTCCATTTTAAATGCTCTCTTGTGCTTGCTCTTACTTTCTCCCTTTCTCCCTCTCTTGCTCTCCACATTCTCTGTGGGGAGGAACCTGCCATGTATTCACAGCCCTAAGGAGAGGCCCCAAGTATGGCAAGCTGAAGCCACCAGTCAATAGTCAGCAAGGAACTGAAACCTGATAGCAACTATGACAGTGACTTTGGGAGGGGAGTCTCCAGTCCCACTCAAGCCTTGAGATGACCACAGCCTCATGAGAGACCCAGATCTAGAATCTTCTATATAAGCCACTCCTGGATTTCTAATCCCATCTTTAAAAACATGGAAATAATTACAATTCCAAACAACTACCATGAAGAACACTTGCCACTTTCAAATTTGAACATAAATGATGTGAACACCGAGTGCTTTGGACCTCAGGCAGCTATTTCTGAGAACAGGTGACAGTTCCAAAGAGTCTTTAATTAAAGCACTAATACTGAGGAACATGGGGAGTCCATGAGAGAAGGAGGAGGTGTCCTTAAGACACCATTTCCACACTGTAAAGTGGCAGAAGAGAGACAGCTGAAGGAGAGAGCCTGAGAGCAATAATTTGTATTGTCTATAATGTGGTCTAGTAGCTGAGACAGAGAGAGTTTAAGGGATTTTCCAGAGGAAGTTTAAGGGATGTTTCTATATACTACACTAACCTCCTGAATGCCAAATATGAAGAGTAAATGAAATTTTAGGAAAGAGGAAGTAGCAATTATAGGAAGACAAAGACTGCCCAACTTACTCTTCACCTTCTCCCCTAACTAAACTCCCCCTACTGACATCAGAAATAAACCATTCATAAAATTTGTTCTTCATATATAAAGGTAAAAGACAGACACTCTCCAGCATGAGAGAGCTAAACCAAAACAACACCTAAAAGGGAAAAAAAAATCTTTGATGATAAAATCCAGTCAACCAAGGGAGAGTAGAATCAAAACAAAAGATTCGAAAATAAAGGGGCTCTTGTAAACTGACTGATGGTGAGTATGGACTCTGGTGACAGACTACGTGGGCTTGAACCTCATCTCTGTGTGACCTTGGACAAGTTATTTAAGCTCTCTCTACCTAGGTCTCCTCATTGTAAAATGGGGATAATAGTCGAGCTTAAGTCTTAAAAATTTCTAAGACTTTATTTGGCTCATGTATGCAATGTGTTCAGAACAATGCTTGGTACAGAGGAAGAGCTGTGACTTATACATGTGTAAGATAGTATTTCATTTTAGAAATAAAGCTAAACAACTATGAGAGCTGTTGCTACAAATCAGAACATTGGGTATCTCACAGAACTGCTGAGAAGGCTACACACACAGTCTTAACAGCTTCGTAGCCAGGAGCATCCAAAATAATGCTACAAGACTGGTCTAGTGAGCACAGGCCTATCACCACTGCCAAGACCTGGAGGCTGTAGCTTATGACCCCTGTATCCCTGACGCTGCACACTGGAGACCACCACTAGCGCTGCTGCTCTGGTGCTCCTGAAACTGACCTTGCTGCAAGTCATCACAAAAAGTGCACCTGATTGGTGGACCTCGATCACATGTCCACTCAAGGTGCATGGGAACTGGGAAGTGTCTGCACTTTCAGCTTTGTAGCAGCAGCTGGGCTTTGTCTCCTATGCAGATTCATGTGGAGGAGTATTTCCCAAGAGGATTCAGATGCTGGGCAACTGAGAAGAATGACCTACCTCCTCTACAGTAAAATAACGGCTTATAAATTAAGAGAGATAAGAACATGGGCTCTGTACACGGAATGTCTAGGTGCAAAGTCTCGTCAACTGTGGCCAAGTTAATAAAGCTTTAGAGGCTCTGTTTCATCTGCAAATGGAGATAATAATATTACCACTCTCACAGAGCTGTTCTGAGGATTAAATGAGACAATCCATTAGATTAGCTAATTCAAGTGCTCAGTAAATATTAGATATTAAAGTAATTCCATGTCTTCTTTTTCTTCTTTGTACATTCCATTCCCTCACTGCTCAATATCAACATACACCTTTCTTCACATACTTACATTCCCAAAAATGTTCTCACATAACAAGATTAAATTATCCTTATGCAAACAAAAGTATATTTTACCCCTTCTTTAAAGTCTCAAAGCACACGGCTTTAAGTTCAGGATATCTGGGAGATGTCCATTTCTCTTTTGAACTATCTCAGCCCTTATTGATACCCTGTAATATGTAGACTAAAATTTAAAGGTAACTGCAACCAATATGCCCCATATAGAACTGTGGGGGAAAGGGAGAAGAAGAGGGAGATTAGAGCACATAAGCATATCCATGATGCAGCAGAGAAGAAAGCATGTGTTGCTGAAATTGTTCTCCAATGTTGTATAAATACCATAATTTATATGACTTATTTTTCTACCACCTAGTTCATGTTCCCTTGGCTTTCCACCAGCATCTCAGCTGCTTGGGATTTGGACCTGAAGAAGTGAACCAAACCTGAATTTCTGTGGGATCTGAGCTTGTGTGGTACAGGTTTTATCTAGTTACTATAATATTCCATTTTCTTTCACCATTGCCCATGAAGGAGGCAGCCCAGTGGTTCCTATGAGTCCCATCCATATTCCTTCTTCCCTTACTGTGAGCCATGCTGAGGACTGGGTTTTCTGGAATCAGATACTGAGATCAAGTGTGTGGTGCAAGGGGTTTGCTAGGGATCCATACCTGTGATGTTAACGAAGCAGAAGCAGAATTGAACAAAAGAATCCAACTGTGGAGCAAAGCTGGCAAAGCCTCAGCCGGCCTGGTGGGACACTCTGGAGGGAGCAGCCTCCTGTGCACCAGCTGTCCCAGGAAGGTATGGCCATTCTAGGCTGATCTCCACCACTGAAGACCTGATATCTGGAAACTGCCTGCTAACCACGCTGCCCATAGCTGGCCCTTCTTTCAAAGGATCTGACTCATTCCTGGGTTCTCCACAGGAGTGATCCCATTTCCCCTTAGGAGCCAGACACAATCACTCTATCAACAATGCAAACCTTTTTTGTGTATTTACTCAGTGGCATGTGGAATCATCACCTGCCAACCCATTAGAACCATGGTTGCCTCTGCTGGTGGAAGCATTCTTCCCCTGGGTGTGAAGCAAAGCACAGAACTTTGAAGGTGGGCAACGAAAATTTTGCAAGTAAGTCATGGAGTGTAACGGTCAGGGGTGCCTCCTCCACCCCTTTGACATCTGGAGCATCAAGCTGAAAATAACGTAGTTTCAGGAAAACAGAGATAGGTAATTTTTTAAATGTAATAGATGTGCTCCTAGGGGGAAAAAATGTGTAAGTCAAGTTATGGCAAATTGAATTATATTTTAAATGCATTCAGGAGCATATAACGTAAATGAAATTGCTCTGCAAAAAGAAATTTATTTTATTAATCAAATAGTCACTTTTTCACCTTCTAACTTCCTTTTCCACCTGCTCTCTACCTTCAGCAACATTAATATATTTTATGAATTAACTTGTTGGATCTTAAGTTTTAAAAGTAATACACACCTACACTGTTAAGCACAATTTAATCTCCTATAATGTTTCCCAGAAATAGTAGTTTCTTATTCCTAATGAGATAACTAGAGTTTACAAAATTACCCCAGCAGGAGGTAAAAGAAATGTGAATGTAAAGTCTTTCCATTAATGAATGAGAAAAGTTAAATAAATGTCCCCATGAAAGGGCCCCAAGCATTAGTCTCATCAAGAAAAATTCACAATAGCCTAAAGAGTTAAGTGGAAATATGAGCAGGACAGCAGTTCAGTGCCATGGAAGAAGGAATATTTCAAGGCTTTTAGGAGTAAAACGAGTAAATGTTTTTAAATCATTGTCATTTTTTATTTTGACATACTGGAGTTCTTAAGGGACTCTTTAAATTCCTCTTAATTTTACCCAGATTTTATAAGCTTTGTTTTGCAATATTCTGTAGTATTGCTCATTAATTCGATACTTCCTGTGGGTCAGTTAACCAAGGGGTTATGTAACACTGTCCTTCCCCCAAGTAGCTCACAATCTCATGGGTACACAGAAAAGTAAATCAAGAATTATGGTGGTCCCTAGAGAGGTATGCCCAGGATTGCCTGAAAGAGAGCCACCAATGACAGTCAAGAATAGTGGCAAATGGACACGTCACTCAAGCCAAGATATGAAGCTATATGGGGATTAGCTAAGCACATGCTTCTTTTGCTCTTTCTTGGCCCTTCAGCTGTAAGCATGCCCCTTCTGTTTGCCCTGTGGGAAGGTGAAGATTTAGCCTTCTTTCACCCATTCCACATGCACAGCCCCTCCCACTTTGCCACTCCCCTGAAAGACTTATATCATAATTTGGGTTACACCAACTTCAATATTTACATTACAGTTATAATGTAAATGCTATTCATGGTTGAGCCATTTGTCACAACTTTCCTTCCTTTCCTTATTAATTATCTATTTTCATTTGCTTGTTTTTCAGCCACAAATTGTCTCTAAATATCCACTACAAATGTTTGATGTGTCAAGTTGTGCACTGACTCCGTCTTCTTCATCTGTCCTAGAGTGTTATCTATCACCTGTTCCAAATCCACACTGGTTGCCCTTGATGCTGGTTCCACCCGGCTGGACTGCAGCATGACACAGGCTGAGACTTCCCTTGACTCTGTCCTGTTTCCTTTTCCCTTAATTTACTCCCTCATGTTGGGAGGCACATCTGATACCTCAAGAAAGGCTGTATAAGAAGTAAAAATGTTCAGGCCTCTCATGCTTGAAGATGGGGCTAGGGAGGGAAAGACAGATTACAGGGGAGCTTTAGGACACTCTGGGGTGAGATGGAATTCATTCACTATCTTGACAGCAGTGATGCTTTCATAGTTGTATATATATGGCAAAACTCATCAAACTGTGTAAAGTACATTGTATGTGATTATATCTCAATTAAGCTGAAAGAAATGAAAAAGAAAAAAGATGCATATAAAATTCAAAAGTTTATTTATGTTTTTTGCAAGTCTGTGGGCAATAGTACTCTTATACGGCACTGGCGGGATGGTGGGAATGAAAATGGTACAACCTCTATAGAAAAGAATTTAGCAACATCTAACCAAATTACAACTGTATTTAACCTTTGTCCCAGTAATTCCACTTCTAAGACTCTGTACCAACACACATTAGCAGAAATTCAAAACGATATCTGTGCAAAACTCTTCACTGAAGCACTAATTGTAATAGCAAAAGGCTGGAATCAATCTAAGTGTCCATGTGCAGAATATTGATAAATGATGGCACAGCTGCATAATGGCTACTACTCCGCTAAAAAGAAATGAAAAAGATTTCAATATACTGCTATGAAGTGATCTTTAGGTCTTATTGTTAGGTGTAGAAATCAAGTTATAAAACATTGAGGGTATTGCTACTTTCTCTTCCTGGAAATACTGTATCTTAATCTGAGTAGTAGCTACATGGAGTACATAAGTAAAACTTCACTGGGCTGTACATTTAAGATTAGTCCACATTATCCTATGCATGTTAAATCTCAATTTGTATTTTAAAAATAGATGGGAATAGGTTGAAAAAGAGTGGAAGAAGAGGAAATGCAAACAGTAAGACTTTGATGATGAAGAGGAAACTCTAGGAGGAACAGAATGTCATGTCAAAGTAGAGATTTTTCTCTCCTTTCTTCTTTCCTTCGCTTCTTTCTTTCTTTTTCATAATGGGAAAGACTTGGCATATATAAAAGTGGATAGCTGATGAGAAAGACTAGTTGAAAAATAAGATTGACCCTATGTAAGAAAAAGAAAGTGCAATCAGTAGGGTGTGGGAATCAAAGTCTAAGTAGAGGGATTGTCCTCAGATGGAGAAGAAACATTCCCACCATCCAAACAGGGGAAAAAGCTAGACCAGGGAGCAGCTCTAGGAGGTTTGTAGGACTGGGCACACTCACCAGATACTGTACTCTGTAAAGGAGCTAAGTGGGGAGGGCATGCTCTGGGAGTGGAGAGAGGTGGTTTTAGACTCCAAAAAGTAGAAAAGGTTTGAAATAGTATCACAGAGAGTGGGAAAGGAAGAAGTGAGCTGAATAGGAAATAGAGTAGGATCATAGGATATTAAGGGCCTATTTGAAATGAATGATCATATAGCTTTCTCCAGCAGGGCTCAAAGGAAGCAGAAAGTTGGATCCATCCACAGCTGGGTTTTGCCAAATGGGTACTACTAAGAGGTAAGGGGGTTTAGGTAATTGGTCAAGCATGTTACTAAAATGATCAACCAAGGATGGCTCAAGATGGCAGCATGAGTGGGGCAGCGGAAATCTCCTCCCAAAACCATATATATTTGTAAAAATACAACAAATACAACTACTCCTAAAAGAGACACCAGAAGATACAATACAACAGCCAGGGTACATCTACATCTGCGAGAACTCAGCATCTCACGAAATGGGTAAGATACAAAGCCATGACCCAGAGGGACCCAAGCACTTCCCCCACCCCAGATCACCGGTGGGAGGAAAAGAATCAGAGTGCAGAGGGAGTGGAAGTACAGGACTGGAAAATAACCAGCCCTGGTGATCTGCACCGGGAGCACAGACACACATCGCATGGTGTACTGGATATTAGAGAAAAGGAAAAGGAAAATCCGAGATGGAGACTGCGAGTGGGTCCCCACAGCCGGCTCCCCTGGGACAAAAGAAAAGCGGGTGCTTTTTAAAAGTCTTAAAGGGACAAGGGCTTAACAGTTGGACAAAATAGTCCCAGCACACTCAGCACAGCAGGCTGGGAATCTTAAGGAACTTCAGGTGCGCTAACACCCTGGGTGGTAATGCAGCTCCAAAGCCCATCACGACAATAAGCAGCCTACCATTCATTCCTCCCCTGCCAGCGCTGCAAGCACACCAGCTGACCGGCGACAGCTGTGGAGCAGCTAGGGAACAGCCCCACCCACAGCAACCACACAGAGTGTTCTCCCAGCACGCAGCTAACCGGGACAGACCCAGAGGCTGCCACCGGTGCGCGGCTGCCTGGCACAGGTGGAGGAAGCAGGAGTATGATCTGGAAGGCATGAAGGGGCACCGTTCTAGCAGAACAACCCGGCGTATCTGTGACCCCCGCCCCCGCAGTGCCCTAGGCTATCCCGAGGGCCCCCCTGCCCACGGAAGCTCAGGATATTATCCCAGAGACTGCTCCCTGTGTGCGGGTAACCGGCACAGGCAGCAGGGAAGGGCAAGGTGACCAGCAAGCAGGAAGGGACTTTGTTCTCCCAGCTGACTGATGCGCCACCTGCCGGCAACCACTTCTATGGCCATGAAAAAGCAGAAGACTCGGGTCTAGTCAAAAATCATTCAGAAAACCACAGAGAGAGAGCCTAGTGATATAGATATAACCAATCTTCCTGAAAAAGAATTCAAAATAGAAGTCATAACCATGCTGATGATCCTGCAGAGAGATATGCAAGAGCTAAGGGATGAAGTTCGGAGGGAGATAACAGAAATGAAACAATCAATGGAAGGACTTAAGAGGAGACTGGACAAGTGCAAGAGACTGTTAATGGAATACAAATCAGAGAACAGGAATACAGAGAAGCTGAGGCAAGAGAAAGAAAAGGATCTCTAGAAATGAAAGAATATTAAGAGAACAGTGTGACCAATGCAAACAGAACAATATTCACATTATAGAGGTACCAGAAGAAGAAGAGGGAGAAAAGGGATAGAGAGTGTCTTTGAAGAAATAATTGCTGAAAACTTCCCCAAGCTGGGGAAGGAAATAGTCTCTCAGACCATGGAAGCCCATAGATCTCTAAACCAAGGGACCCAAGGAGGACAACACCAAGACATAATAATTAAAATGGCAAAGATTAAAGACAAGGACAGAGTATTAAAGGCAGCCAGAGGAAGAAAAAAGATTACCTACAAAGGAAAACCCATTAGCTATCATCAGACTTCTCAACAGAAACCTCACAGGCCAGAAGAGATTGGCATGATATATTTAATGCAATGAAACAAAAGGGCCTTGAACGAAGAACACTGTATCCAGCACGATTATCATTTAAATATGATGGAGGGATTAAACAATTTCCAGATAACCAAAAGCTGAGGGAATTTTCCTCCCACAAATCACCTCTACAGGATATTGTAAAGGGACTGCTCTAGATGGAAGTACTCCTTAGGATAAATACATGTAACCAGAGAAAATAAAATCATGGCAAAGAAAGCAGACCAACCAAACACTAACTAAAGGCAAAAAATAAAATCAACTATCCACAAAAGCAGTCAAAGAAAACACAAAAGAGTACAGAATAAAACACCTAACATATAAGGAATGGAGGAGGAAGAATAAGAAGGAAGAGAAATAAAGAATCATCAGACTGTGTTTACAATAGCATAATAAGAGAGTTAAGTTAGACAGTTAGATAATAAAGAAGCTACCCTTGAACCTTTAGTAACCATGAATCCAAAGCCTGCAATGGCAATAAGTACATACCTATTGATAATCACCCTAAATGTAAATGGACTGAATGCACCAATCAAAACACACAGAGTAATAGAATGGATAAAAAAGCAAGACCCATCTATATGCTCCTTACAAGAGAATCACCTCAAAACCAAAGACATTCACAGACTAAAAGTGAAGGGATGGAAAAAGATATTTCATGCAAACAGTAGGGAGAAAAAAGCAGGTGTTGCAGTACTTGTATCAGACAAAATAGGCTTCAAAACAAAGAGTGTAACAAGAGATAAAGAAGGACATTATATAATGATAAAGGGGTCAGTCCAACAAGGGCATATAACCATTATAAATATATATGCACCCAACACAGGAGTGCCAGCATATGTGAAACAAATACTAACAGAATTAAAGGAGGAAACAGAATGCAATGCAATCATTCTAGGAGACTTTAACACACCACTCACTCCAAAGGACAGATCAACCAGACAGAAAATAAGTAAGGACACAGAGGCACTGAACAACACACTAGAACAGATGGACCTAACAGATATCAACAGAACTCTACACCCAAAAGCAGCAGGATACACATTTTTCTCAAGTGCACATGGAACATTTTCTAGAATAGACCACATGCTAGGCCACAAAAAGAGCCTCAGTAAATTCAGAGATTGGAATTCTACCAGCCAACTTATCAGATCACAAAGGTATATATAAAACTAGAAATAAACTGTATAAAGAAAACAAAAAGGCTCACAAACACATGGAAGCTTAACAACACGCTCCTACATAATCAGTAGATCAATGACCAAATTAAAAGAGAGATCAAGCAATATATGAAAACAAATGACAACAACACCAGAAAGCCCCAACTTCTGTGGGTGGAACACAGCGAAGGCAGTTCTAAGAGGAAAGTATATAGCAATCTAGGCCTATTTAAAGAAGGAAGAACAATCTCAAATGAATAGTCTAAAGTCACAATTATAGAAACTGAAATAAGAAGAACAAATGAGGCCCAAAGTCACCAGAAGGAGGGACATAATAAAGATCAAAGAAATAAATAAAATTGAGAAGAAATAAATAAAATTGAGAAGAATAAAACCATAGAAAAAAATCAGTGAAACAAAGAGCTGGTTCTTTGAGAGAATAAACAAAATAGATAAACCCCGAGCCAGACTTATTCAGAGAAAAAGGGAATCTACACACATAAACAGAATCAGAAATGAGAAAGGACACCACAGAAATACAAAGAATTATTAGAGAATACTATGAAAATCTATAAGCTAACTAGCTGGATAACCTAGAAGAAATGGACAACTTTCTAAAAAAATAAATCCTTCCAAGACTCACCAAGGAAGAAACAGAAAATCTAAACAGACCAATTACCAGCAACGAAATTGAATCAGTACTCAAAAAGCTACCCAAGAACAAAACCCCCAGGCCAGATGGATTTACCGCTGAATTTTATTAGGCATATAGAGAAGACATAATACCCATTCTCCTTAAAGTTTTCCAAAAAAGAAGAGAAGGGAATACTTCCAAACTCATTCTATGAAGCCAGCATCACTCTAATACCAAAAGCAGGAAAAGACCCCAACAAAAAAGAAAATTACAGACCAATATCCCTGATGAACAAAGATGCAAAAATACTCAACAAAATACTAGCAAACCAAATTCAAAAATACCTCAGAGGATCATACACCATGATCAAGTGGGATTCATGTCAGGAATGCAAGGATGGTACAACATTCGAAAATCCATCACCATCATCCACCACATCAACAAAAAGAACGACAAAATCCACATGATCATCTCCATCAATGCTGAAAACGCATTTGACAAAATTCAACATCCATTCATGATAAAAACTCTCAACAAAATGGATATAGAGGGCAAGTACCTCAACATAATAAAGGCCATATATGACAAACCCACAGCCAATATCATACTTAACAGCAGGAAGCTGAAAGCTTTTCACCTAAGATCGGGAACAAGACAGGGATGCCCACTCTCTCCACTTTTATTCAACATACTACTGGAGGTCCTAGCCATGGCAATTAGACAACACAAAGAAATACAAGGTATCCAGATTGGTAAAGAGGAAGTCATACTGTCACTATTTGCAGATAACATGATATTGTAGATAAAAAACCCTAAAGAATCCACTCCAATACTACTGGATCTAATATCTGAATTCAGCAAAGTTACAGGATACAAAATGAATACACAGAAATCTATTGCTTTCCTATACACTAAAAAGGAGCTAACAGGAAGAGAAATCAGAGAAACAATTCCATTCACAATTGCATCAAAAAGAAGAAAATACCTAGGAATAAACCTAACGAAGGAAGTGAAAGACCTATACCCTGAAAACTACAAGACACTCATGAGAGAAATTAAAGAGGACACTAACAAATGGAAACTCATCCCATGCTCTTGGGTAGGAAGAATTAATATTTTCAAATTGGCCATCCAGCCTAAAGCAATCCACAGATTCAATACAATCCCTATCAAAATACTGACAGCATTCTTCAACAAACTGCAACAAATAGTTCTAAGATTCATATGGAACCACAAAAGACCCTGAATAGCCAAAGCAATCCTGAGAAGGAAGAATAAAGCAGGGGGTATCACACTTCCCAACTTAAAGCTCTACTACAAAGCCACAGTAATCAAGACAATTTGGTACTGGCACAAGAACAGACCCACAGACTAGTGGAACAGAATAGAGAGTCCAAAGAGCAACCCAAACATATATGGTCAACTAATACATGATAAAGGAATCATAGATATAAAACGGGGATATGATAGCCTCTTCAACAACTGGTGTTGGCAAAACTGGACAGCTACATGTAGGAGAATGAAACTGGATCATTGTCTAACCCCATACAAAAAAGTAAATTCAAAATGGATCAAAGACACGAATTTAAGTCATGAAACCATAAAACTCTTAGAAAAAAATATAGGCAAAAATCTCTTGGACATAAACATGAGCAACTTCTTCATGAACTATATCAAACTAAAAAGCTTCTGTACAGCAAAGGACACCATCAGTAGAACAAAAAGACATCCTACAGTATGGGAGAATATTTTCATAAATGACATATCCAATGAAGGGTTGACATCCAAAATATATAAAGAGCTCATGCACCTCAACAAACAAAAAGCAAATAATCCAGTTAAAAAATGGGCAGAGGAGCTAAACAGACACTTCTCCAAAGAAGAAATTCAGATGGCCAACAGCACATGAAAAGATGTTCCACATCACTAATCATCAGAGAAATGCAAATTAAAACCACAGTGAGATATCACTTCACACCAGTTGGGATGGCCACCATCCAAAAGACAAACAACAAATGTTGGTGAGGATGTGGAGAAAGGGGAACTCTCCTACACTGCTGTTGGGAATGCAAATTAGTTCAACCATTGTGGAAAGCAGTATGGAGGTTCCTCACAAAGGTAAAAATAGAAATACCATTTGACCCAGGAATCCCACTCCTAGGAATTTACCCTAAGAATGCAGCAGCCCAGTTTGAAAAAGACATATGCACCCCTATGTTTATCGCAGCCCTATTTACAATAGCCAAGAAATGGAAGCAACTGAAGTGTCCATCAGTAGATGAATGGATAAAGAAGATGTGGTATATATACACAATGGAATATTATTCAGCCATAAGAAGAAAACAAATCCTACCATTTGCAACAACATGGATGGAGCTAGAGGGTATTATGCTCTGTGAAATAAGCCAGGCAGAAAAAGACAAGTATCAAAAGGTTTCACTCATCTTTGGAGTATAAGAACAAAGAAATAATTGAAGGAACGAAACAGCAGCAGACTCATAGAACCCAAGAATGGACTAACAGTTACCAAAAGGAAGGGACTGGGGAGGATATGTGGGAATAGAAGAATAAGGGGGTAAAAAGGGCATTACAGTTAGCAGACATAATGTAGGGGGTGGGGCACGGGGAGGGCTGTACAACACAGAGAAGAGAAGTAGTGATTCTATAGCATCTCACTATGCTGATGGACAGTGACTGTAATGGGGTATGTGGGGGGACTTGATAATAGGGGGAGTCTAGTAACCATAATGTTGCTCATGTAATTGTAGATTAATGATACCAAAATTAAAAAAAATGATGAATCATTCGGTCTAAGGTAGATAAACAGGGAAGTGAAGAAGGCAGAGGGCTATTGGTTAGAAATAAAAAGAAAGCTGGAAAGATTGGAGTCCCAGCAAGGCTGAAAAGTCGTAATGGGACTGACTGAAAGCTGTGAGTCAGCATTTCCCGAAGTGTGTTCTGAAGATTATTACCAGGTAAATGGTCCATGTGCTAATAATGCATCATCATCATTAAGATTCTGAGACATCTTGAGTCACAGAAACCTGTTTACTGTGTTTAATCAAGCACTTCCTGAACCCTGGAATTACTAAACCTTTGTTAATGTGACATCTATTTACATTCTTCTAAACTAGTGTTCTCCATATTCCTTTGGCAACTCTGCTTTGTATGTCACATGCTGAAACTCTTACATCAATGAGATAAAATGAGTAATTATCACAGCATGTGATCATTACTTTTATATCTGCTTTAATGTATTTCAATATGAATAGACATTTTTTCCTATTGTTGTAAGAGTACAACATATTTTTGAAAGGTTACACAGGCAAGGATTCATGAGGTTAATACTGTTAGGTATAACCTATTCTTCTAAGAATGTAAATAAATATACAATGGAATATTATTCAGCCATAAGAAGAAAACAAATCCTACCATTTGCAATAACATGGATGGAGCTAGAGGGTATTATGCTCAGTGAAATAAGCAAGGCGGAAAAAGACAAGTATCAAATGATTTCACTCATATGTGGAGTATAAAAACAAAGAAAAAACTGAAGGAATAAAACAGCATCAGACTCACAGAACCCAAGAATGGACTAACAGTTACCAAAGGGAAAGGGACTGGGGAGGATGGGTGGGAAGTGAGGGATAAGGGGGGAAAGGGGCATTATGATTAGTATATGTAATGCAGCGGTGGGGGACACGGGAAGGCAGTATTTATAGAGAAGACAAGTAGTGATTCTATAGCATCTTATTACGCTGATGGACAGTGACTGCAATGGGGGTATGTGGTGGGGACTTGATAATAGGGGGAGTCTAGTAACCATAATGTTGCTCATGTAATTGTACATTAATGATAGCAATAAAAAAAAGAGCAGCCACAGAGGTATGGGACTCTTCCTTCAACGGACTTTTTGCTTGGAACAGTCCCCCAACTCCCCCTTTTCCTGTACAAAAGAGCCTCCTCTCCTTTATTCTGCAGATGTGTCTGTGGTTTTGCCATTACTGGCCTGTGCCATGTTGCAATTCTCTACTGTTAACTGAATAAACCTATTATGCTCGTGAAATTAAGAAAAAAAAGAATGTAAATAAGACAACACTTTTATGTTGGGTAATTAGCGTCCAGATTTAACCACTAAGATATTATCTTAGGTATTAACATACCTAATTTGGACCATTAAGCAGCCTTCTTTTAAAACTAATCACATATCAGCTGCAGAAAAGACATTGAATAATAAAGGTCCTGATGATAATCACATCAAAGAGTGATTTGAAGAGTCTTTAAATCTCTTAATAAGATTTCTATATATACAGTAAGAATAAAGTATGTATTTACAGTCTTTAAATCTCATAGTAAGAATAAAGAATAGCCATTAAAATTTGACAAAGAGAAAATGTCTCCATTTTCTTTCACCCCATTTCTTAGACATCTAAGGACAATAAAAAAGTAAGTATCTGATGTAAACTGAATTAATGTTTTTGCTGCCCATCCTTAAATCTCAACCATATGTGCCCACCTAAGTGACCCTAGGGTTGGCCAATGAAATGTGAGTGTCAGTGACACCCATTGCTTACAAGCAGAAGCTTTAAGAGTCAGTTCATGGTTCACCATGACCTGTTTCCTTCTGCCACATGACCAATCATGTTCCAGACAGAGGCTGCTCTGTCAGCCTGAGTCCCTGGATAAAGATGACACAGAGCAGAGCTTCCGTTACCCTGGAAGGACATGTGGCATGAGCAAGAAACAGTGATATTTGGGGGGTCCTTTTTTATCACAGTATAACCCAGTTTATGCTAACTGATACAGAAATCACCTTCCCCACACTCTGTTCATTTCCCCAAACTGGCAACAGTTAATGAGCAGAAATAAAGGAGATCACTACAAGCATAAGCTCCCTCCATACCATATCTAGAACCGTGGTGGCAAATTGGCTTCATCTCTCATGTCAGCTCTAATGGACTCCTAACAATGGCCTGAGTCAACCCTTTAGAGGATTTTGAAGCTATGGCCTTGCCCACTAGAAAAGAGTGTCATATTCAGATAATAACTGCACTAGTGGGGGTGAAGATTTAATAATACAGGTCACTGTTGAACCACTGTGTTGTACACTTGAAACCAATATAAGATTGTATATCAACAATACTTCAATTTTAAAAAAGAAAAAATATAGTGTCATATTTATCAGTATGTCTTCCAGTAGAAGGAAGTATAAAGAGCTGGCCAGCCTTGGCCTGTGAAGTACAACGTATGCTCATTATCATTTCTGGATTTTTCTTATTTTGTGGAGGAGAAATTATTTCTTTAATGCACCGCAAAATAAACAGAAACTGGTTCACTAAACTATTTAGAACAACAAATAATTTTACTTACTGATGAAAGGAGAAAAATTTTTTTTATCAGAGCTGATTGCAGAATTTCTCCTCAGGCAGAGAACTGTCTTTGTTAGAAACATCTTAAGTGGACTTTTTAGTTATTAGGATGGCCCTCTAAGCCACGTTGGATAGTTTGGAGAGAAAGGAAAATAGTTAAACTTGTTAGCATCAGAAATGCCCACTAATTTTTGTTGTTGTGCTGACTAAAGGAGGAAGCAGGGGGAAGTCTAAGAAGAGCATCAGAAGGGGTCCAGCAATATGCAGGCCAGGGGAAGAGATGAACCCAGGAGGTCCTCAGACCGTAGAACAGCTGAGGGACTTTTAAAACTGAGATGGTTAAATATTCAGTTGCAAGTGTTTTGCCCTTCCACTCTGCACCATAAAACCCTCCACTCTAACACACATACACAGTGTGGGTTGAACTGAACCCCCCCAAATTACACGGTGAAGTCCTAAAACCCCCTGTACCTCAGAATGTGACATTATTTGGAAATAGGGTTGTTGTCAGTGTAATTAAGATGAGGTCATACTGGAGAAGGGGGGCCCTCTAATCAAATGTGACCAGTGCCCTTTAAAAAGGAGGAAATTCGGACACAGGTACAGAGGGAGGAGAGGGATGGAGTGAAGCTGTCAACTACAGGAGTGGGAAAACCAGCCAGTGCCTTCAGAGGGGGCACAGCCCCGCTGGCTCCTGGACCTCAGACTTCTCACCTCTAGAACTGTGGGACAGCAAATTTGTGCTGCTTAAGTCACTCCTTTGTGTTACTGTGTTACGACAGCCCTAGGAAATGACGTGCGTGCATACACTGCAAAGTCTGCCTCACATACAGCTGCACTCTGGGGATGCCGCCGCGAGGAGTCCGATCAGAAGTTCCCATCTGCAAAAGGAACAGGGCCGACAGAAGCAGGACACAGAGTGGCGGTCCAGAAAGCAGTAGCCGGGACTAGTGGCAGAGGGAACACAGGCTACTTCCCTACGCCCCACCAACAACAAGTCTCAGAGCTGTGGGGAAACTGCCCGGACTACCTACTGCATAAGGAATGGGGATGTGAGATAATTTTATTAAATCTAAAAGGACCAGATGAGCTCAGCAAACTGGGGAAGTTAGAAACATCTAGAGGCTGACATCTGGCTCACAGGACTAATGATGTCAAGTGGGGGTCTCTGGCTCAGAGTCAGTGAGTAGTATGTAAGTCATGGGCGACTGAAGGAAAATGGTTCAGTGCACCATCCCTGAAAACAAGCAGCCCCCACTACAGTCCAGGCTGCTCCATCCTGAGCCTAACGCTCAGCGATAATCAGTTTGCTCCTTCATGGGCTGTAGAGGTAAGGGGAAAGATGAGCAAGACACAGGGGCCCTGGCCTACCTCTGATGTGATGTGTGCACTTGAACCAGAAGGGCTTCAATTTACTCTCCAGCGAAGAGAGGTTGCTAAGCAAGGCCAGCTAAGCATCCAGAGACGGATACCTAAGAACCCTCACTCTGCTCCCAGGGAGGGGGATGGAAAGAAGGAAGGGGAAAGAAGGAAGGAGCAGGTACGTCCCCTTCTAATCCTCCCCTTTTAGCTCTTCCACAAGTAGGCTGCTGCTACAAAGCATTAGAGCTGCTGTTGGTTCCTATTAGATAGAAATTATACTAAGCACAGCCAGCCTTAATGAAAGGCTGCTTATCCATGGTAGGCGTTAACTGGATGCAAAAGTAAACCGATAGTCTTACACTCCTCAAGCACTGTGCATTTCAGAAGGGAGTATGAACAGTGAAATATAAGACAAGGTCAAATGAAATGCAGGTCAAATTAGGTTAATGTGACATGGTGTGGGGTGTACAGAAGAGAAACTCTTTTAGCTGTGTTTTGGGAGATCAAGGAGGGCTTCCCAGGGAAAGTGGCATCTGAAGGCTAAAAAGAATTTCTAGGGGCAAAGAATCCATAAATAATGTTCCTAGCTGAGGGAATTGTAGGAGTAATGATTAATTTAGTGCATTTTCAGAACGTGGAAGTGTTAAGTGGGAAACTAAAGATGAAAATATTTTATTTTTTGTTTCTTTTTCTTGCTTTTTCCTAAAGATTCCATGCTCAGGAACTTGCACTTTATACACAGTGGGGAAAGCAATGTAAACTTCGCAAGGTGATCTGTACTCTAGAAATGTATCTGCAACTTATGGCCTCAGCCAATAATTAGCACCCTTGAGGGATGCCCAGCATTCTGCCAGGCACCACAGGGACAAAAAGAAGACCGAACTCCTTACTCTAAGAGGCTACAGTCAATTAGAGAGATAATGCACAGACTCAGAATCAGAAAAAGAGCTGGGGAAGAGCACCAGATAAGTGAACCGGCTGCAGGCATTGGGAAAATGAAAGCCAGCCAGGAGACTTACTGGAGGCAGTGAGCTGGGGCCGAGCCATGAGCAAGGTTTAGGATTGGAACTGCAGAAAGAAGGGAGAAGAACATTCTGGGGTTGAGAAGGTGGGATGAAAGCAGCATGAATGAGGCTGTTAGGACTGTGGGCTTGGGGTCCCTAGGATACCGGCCTGGGTCTGGAACCTAAAGAGTGTGCAGAGAGGCCCTGGCGTCGAAGGTTTTGCAGGCAGTACCACCCATGGCACTGTACCAAAGCCATTTCCTTTCCCCAAACCAACATAAAGGCTATGAAAGGACCCATCTTATTCACTCTTTTCAGCATAAACAAACCTAGAGATGCAACCAGAAAACTGCAAACTGCAACCTGATGCTAAAACACACTTTTATTCCTTTGGGAAACAGCAC
This sequence comes from Smutsia gigantea, assembly GCA_032199065.1. NCBI lineage: Eukaryota > Metazoa > Chordata > Mammalia > Pholidota > Manidae > Smutsia > Smutsia gigantea. The sequence goes on along the minus strand of JAVSCE010001360.1, from coordinate 78,205 downwards.
AAGTTCATCAGCCTGGAAAGTCCTCAGACATTCTTGGAGCTGATTTCCAGGAAGGGCTAGGTCATTGCCTGGGCTCTAGGAAGGACCACAGCAGAAATGATCATAAAAAGTCATGGCACAAAGTCAAAAACCAGCACGTCCCAGCTAAATGCTGAACATATGCCCCAAACTGAATTCTACCAACTTAGTAGTGCTGACAAAAACTCTCTCCTATGTGGGAGGCAGCATGGTATCTGGGAAGCCCCAAGACTCAGTCCTGGCAGCACGCCTGCTCTGTGACCTAATTGCTTTGAGCTTCAATTTCTTTATCTGAAAATGAGAGTAACAGCACCTGCCTCGTAGTTCTGACATGAAGATGAAATGATGCAACATACGCAAAGCATGTCACATGATAACTAGCAGAGAGTAAGTGCTGGGTAAACACTGGTTCCTCTTCATTTCCTCCCATTGGTCTCATATTATAAAGCCAGATCAAGAAGCTTGGTATGATTTTGCAAAACTAACCGAAGGAATATGATGCTAATGAGGCTTGAAGCTTCAGGCCACATCAGAGGTCTCCAGGGCATTAGCAATGTCCAACTTCTGACATGGCTCTAGGATTTGCAACTATCCCAGATATCACAGCTTGATCGATGCCACCTCTACATCACATTTAGCACCAAGTGGTAAGATCTTTAATTGAACACTGGACTGATGCCAGTGTGGCAGCCGAGAAGCACTGCCTCCTGCCCCTAGCTCAGGCAGAACAGGAGCCAAGAAAAGGTGACTCGGGTGACTGACAGTTTCCAAAGGTTTGGCTCACGTAGGAGGACCAGGGACAGAGACGGCAAAAGAAATGCTCTCGTGATTCAGGGAAAGAAAGTCCTCAACGTGGAACCCAGCTTGACTGCCAGGAAGCCAGAGGAAGTTAATAATCCAACTTGATAGGCAGCCAAAAGACCTGGGACAGCTCATTGAAAGTGTGGGTGCTCTGCAGCTCAGAAGACAAAAAGCATAAGCAACAGCAGGTAAAATATGAATTGAGCTACTTAGCCTGTCAGATTGAAAATCTATCGATGGCCAAGTCCTTGGGTTCCTGCAAGACACATTCCCTCTGTCCGTTTTCTTCATTCCTGCTGCCCTCTCCCTAGTTCAGGCCCATGCTGCTTCCCATCGGCTGAAGCACATGTTAATTTTCTAAATAGACAACTCTCTTCTGGTTCCTCAATGCTCATCAAATAAAATCTAGATTCTTAATCTGACATTCAAAGCCCTCTGACATTTGACCTTCATCTTAAAACAGCCTGTCCCTTTTCGGGATCTGAAAATACCTTGGTATTTTCCTGTTTCAGTGTCTTTGCTTGAGCGGTTGCTGCCCAGCGATGCTCACACACCCTTGTACTCATTTCCCAGGGCTGCCATAACAAATCACACAGACCGGGTGCCTTAAAACAACAGAAACTTACTCTCGCAGAAAAGCCACCAGTCCAAAAGTCAAGGTATCGGCAGGGTAGTTCTTTCAGGTGGCTCTGAGGGGAATCTGTTCCAGGCCTCTCTCCTCCGTTCTGATGGCTGCTGGCATCCTCGGTTTCCCTGGTGTAAGGCCGCCAGTCCCTACCTTCACCTTCACAAGGCCTTCTCTCTGGGGGTCTGAGTCTCAAACCTTCCCCTCCTTTCTCTGATAAGGACACCTCTCACTGGATTCGGGGCCCACCCTAAATCCAGCATGATTTCATCTCGAGCTCCATCACTTAGTTATATCTGCAATAACTCTTTTTTTCCTAATAAGGTCACTGTTGCAGGCTTTGGGAGGACATGTCTTTGGGAGGGGCCACGATTCAACCCCTACACCCTCCAAGATTTTGCTCTGTTGCCGTCTCCTCTGTGAAGTGCGCCCTGCCGCTCAGCTGCAGGAAGTGATCTTTCCCTCCTACATACTGCCCAGACGTTGACCTGAGTTCTACTTGGTGTATTGTGGGTTTGTGTGTGGCGCTGGTCTTCTAGTGAGCTCCTAACTTCCATAGGCCTCTGTTTGCTCATCTTTGGAACTGGGATGACAGTGACATCTACTTACAACATTGTTTTGATAAAAAGAAGTTTAAAGGCCTGAAAACTGCCTGGACATAGTAAGTCCTCAGTAAGGGCTGCTGTAATCATTATCTTTCTCGCTGTTGTTGTCACCCTCCCTATTATATTTTAAGTTCCTTAATAACTGGCATCTCTGTGTCCTCCATGGTGTCTAAGGAGTGTCTTGCATAGAGTAATGGATGAGTGACCAGGTGGGGGAAAAGATAACACATAAGTTATGTTGAAATAAAATAGTCAACACAGAGACAGGTTTGGAAATGTTATGAAGAGAGTGGAGTCCTGTACTCAATTCTCCATCAGCAGTGAAGTGCCCAGGTCTTCCCCAAGGGTAGAACTTCTCTTCTTGGACACCCCTGAGACATTTCTGCCAGCAATTAGTCCCTTTTATGTACAAGCACAACTTGGAGATTCGCCCCTCAGTGGCCCTTCTGAGTAAGTACAGCATTTCCAGAGGACAATTCCTGTTCATAAAGGACATCATTTGCAGATGTCAACATGGTGATTATATTTTATTATTCCCATTGTACCTCTTAGTGCTGACTTGACTCTGAAGTAGAAAGGAAAAAACGTGGAGGGAGGCTGACTCCTGTTTTAAAGAGAAATGTGACTCAGTGGCCCTCGGGAGCCTCCTCTCAGGAACTGGGTAGGTGCCCTGACTTACCTCTGCTCAAGGGCCTTTCAGGCACGTGGGAGCCTTTAGTGGTACTGCTGGTTCTCCTCTGTACACCTAATCTCCTGTAATCCAATGGCTATTTGGTAAAGCTGCCTTACAAAGGGCAAGGCTCTTGATGGATGGTTCTGTCTTGTGTTTTCAAATACTCTGAAGTTTTCTAAAAAAATTTTCACTATTAAAAGTGACATCCAGTAGCCACTCCCACCTGGCTGCAGGTTAACATTCCTAGCAATCCCACCACCATTGACCTGGTGCTCGTTATGTGCCAGGCTACTGATTATCTCCTGCAATACTTACCACAACTCTAGGAGAGACTATGATTATCTCCATGTCACAGGGGAGAAAGTTAAGGCCTACAGATATTAAACAACTCACCTAAAGTCACAATCCCTGTGTGCAATTAAGGTAAGAATCAAACTGAGGTCTAACTCCCAAGTTCAGGCTCTGAACCCCTGTATTCCACTGCCTCCTAGCATGCATCTGCACAATGGGAAAGGCAGACTTTCTTCACAACTGCAACAGTGAGGCCCACTTGATATGGACATAGTGAATGAGAAGAACACCTTTCTTGCATTTCTCAAGCTAGAAACACTGAGGCAGACTATTCACAGATGGATAAAGGAGGGCAACCTCAGAAGTTTACTTGATTTTGCAAAATAAATGTAACAACATTTCAAGTTTCAGAGAATGTCTATCAGATTTAAATATTAAAATGTTAATTCTTGGGTGGGGGGTTGTGCAGGAGACCGTGTGGGAGAGTCATTCGCAACTTGACTCGAGTTATAGGGCATGCAAGAGCAGGCATGTACAAAGATTCATATTTAGCAAGGTGTATACAGAATGGTTCAGCGAGAAGACACAAGATGAAGTCCTTACACATGCTTTCCCAAACAAATACTGTAAAATCTAATCTGCTGTGTATGACAGGAGGCAGGTAGTTGTCATCTGGAGTCAGACTTCCCTGCATGTGTTTAGTTTGGGAAATGGTAAAACAGCTCTCTCCTGTCCAGACCCAGTACTGATTGATTTTGTCCTGTCTCCATGTAACAACTGACAAGACTATGCTCATAAATAACACTTGCTATTCCTAATATACATTAAAAAATAATGCATTCTTTATTGTCAAAATTCTCTGTGGTACATGTCTATACAGAAAGAAATAATAGGGTTTAACCAAAACAAAAGAAAAAGGAACTTTTGAAATCTTAATTCTTACCTTTAATTTTACATGAAATTGAGCCATTTTCCTGGAAAATTAAAACGCAGCAAGCCGTCTTTACATCCAGTGGTACCTGGTACTACCGAAGAAGGAAAGTAGTAGTGTTATTGGGCTCGGACTCTGATGACCCACCATTCAAGATTTTCAATGCGCTGAGATTGCTGAGCCAAGGTTATAGCAACTAAGAAGGGTATTTGCCACGGTGCTTCAGCGCCTCCTTGATTAAGCCATTACAGACTCCTTCCTGGATGGTGACGTTTATGCTCCATAGCTACTGGAAAAGGAAAGGATGAGTTATTGTGAGATATTTTTATTTTTTCAAATGATTACTGAGAGAACAAGAATTCATCAAATTTTGATCTAGACAAGACCTTCAAGAGAGCTCAAATCCACCTCCGTATTCTTGTGTATAAAATCCCTGTCAGGAAACTGACAGCTTAGTGTAGAGATTAATCACAACGAAATATCCATGGCTCCTAGGAGAAAGAGAGGCTGCATCTAACAAAACTGCCAGCAGCTTAAAAAATATTCTTGCTTAACGCAGCCTCAAGAAACTTAATCATACTTACTAAAATTCTTGCTTGCCAGCTTTTTCCTAGGCAGCAAAATTGCCCCTCAAGTATAACACTCATCCAGGTGGTATGAATGTGGAATACTTTTGGCTGGTTTGGCTGGTAAGTTGAATCTCCTTGTATAAATATGTACAAATATATTTGTATTGATTGGGACAGTGACTAATTCTTTTTATTTCTGGAGGCACCCCTAACATCTAGGGGATGCATGGATCTCCTTTTACTCTGACTCCCAAAGCTGTTTGCTCCCCAGATCAGATGTTCCCTTCATGGAGATGAAAGAATGCCCCCTAGTGAAAAAAATGTTTCCCAACAGTCCAACACAGACATTCCATTTCCATTTTTCTTGCAGAGAATCTGGGGCCCCAGCATGAGTGTGACTGCATTTTAGAGGCTAAGGCCCAGCACGCTCTCCTCAAGAGCCAAAAAATTGTTTGAGAGCTGAGAAAAATCTGTTGGCTCGAAAGTTTTTTTTAATTCCAAAACAAATTAGTAAATTTGATTGTGTCTACAAATTGTGACATATCAACTGGTCACAAGCAACTCAACTCATTAAAGTTGTATACAGACTACATTTAATGTGGGATGTCAGTTCATTTTAGTATTTTCCTTGATGAGGTACAGGGCCTCTTAAAATAAGAGTTAAGGCCTATTTTCCATGGAGTTGATCTCTCTCAAACACTCTTCATGACCATTGACATGGCACATCTAAGTCTTGATACAACTCTCTTAACCACATTAAAAACAATTCTTTATACATGCAAAGTGCTTGGTCAAGTTTATACATACTTCCATTCAAGTCATTTAGTCTTTACAGGAGTAAATTAGGAAATAACTGTTTTAAATTTTTGGATATGGTAGGGTTTGTTTTTCTTCTCTTTTTGCCAAAATACAAAATATTATGAATTCTGAAGCAAAACAAACAAAATCAGAATCAAAACAGATAAACATGCACAGTTCAAATGAAAACAAACTACTAATTTGAAATGGCTTATGTAGACTTTTGATGCCGGGGTTCTTGTTCACGAAGCCGAAGAATGAGCTTAGCCAACACCCAAGGTAGGAGAGCAAGGTACAGGCTTTTATTTAGAAATAAAGTGAAAGGACAGAACTCCCAGCTCATGCCAGGAGGGGATAAGAAAGTCCTGTGTGGTGCGTTGTCTAGGGGATTTTATAGGCAGATGAGGATTTTTCAAGAACATGGAAAAAAGGCTTAGGGGTGTGGACCTGCTAAGTGGTGTCTGAACACCCTGAATTAACTTAACACAAGGAATTCCTGCCCGACTTTTCTCTGGGACACCTGCGTCTTGGTCTAGGAGCACATCAAAAGGCAGCCTGCCCGGCCCCCAAGGTGGGCCGAGGTATTGTCTGTTTGCTAAAGAGTAAGTTAAAATTCTTACTTCTTAAACTTCCTGGGTGTTAAAATGCAATCTTATCTTTAAGGTAGAATCTTTCTTGCCTTTTAATATGTTGTTTACAGCTGGGTCTGCATGCTAAATTAGTTGCCCAGTTTGTAAAATCACCCCATCAGATATGAAAGAGGAAAGACAGCACATAGGCCTGGGCCTTTTAGCATGCTAAAGTGAATCTTACAAATGATTAGCATAATAAAAACATGGGCTACTCTTCTTTATCTGGGGAACATTAACTGATCTTACTGAAGAATGACCCTAGAGCTTAATGTTTAACACAGAGTTTTGGTAGGGGGTTTCCTTGCATGTAGTTAACATTGCTCTAACTGCAAATATTCTGCCTTGCTTTTTCCAGAGGCCCTCCCCCTACTCTGACTACACCCATAGTCCCTGTCTCACTTTGATGGGAGATAATACATAGCATGTAGCTCCCAAGTCAGAGACTCTGAGGAAGAGGTGTGTGATCTGGGACAAGTTGTTTAACCTCTCTGTGTCTTAGTAGCTTTAAGCATAAAATGGGTGGAAAAGAGTATTTATCTCACAAAATTGTTGTGATGTTTTAATGAGTTCATATATATGAAACACTTAGAATAGTACTTGTTGCATAGTAAGAGTTCAAAGAATGCTAGCAATTATCTAATTTAATGCTAGCAATTAATAATGCATTATTCAATCAAACTATATTGGTCTTTGATTCTCAAAAATAGAACAATTTAAGATTTGGGATAAATTAACTCTTACCAAAACAACTGGACACATCCACAAAAACAGTCACTCATCTTCTATTTTGAAACTTTTTATTTGGAAATAATTTCAATCTTAGAAAAAGTTACAAAAACAAAAGTATTACTAGAAGCATTCATGAACTCTTTACCCAAACTTATTGTTAGCATTTTATCATTTGTTTTACTATTTGCACTTCAGACCTCTGCAAACTGGGTCCCCAATTCTTATTTCTAATTTATTATGTATTAATTTTCTATTTCTGAATAAAAAATTATCACAAGTTTGGTGGTTTGAAACACCACCTGTTGATAAGCTCACAGTGGAAGTGAGAAGTCTGGGCACATGACTAGGTTCTGTGCTCAGAATTTACAAGGCGAAATGGAGGTACTGGCCAAGTTGAGCTCCTTTTTGGGACGTCTTTGTTAGCCAAATTCATTTCCTCACAGGTATAGGACTGCGGTGTCCATTTCCTTGCTGTCTGGAAAACAAGAGCCACTCTCAGCTCCTACAGATCACCCTCCCTCCTTGCAACATTGCTCCATCCATCTCCAAAGCCAGCAAAGGAGAATCTTCCTCATGGTAAATTCTTCTCAGGCTTTGAATCGCCCTCCCAAGGAAGAGCCCAGTTCCTTTTAAGGGCTCACTGATTAGGTTAGGCTCACCCAAGATAATTATTTCTCATTCTTAAAGTTGACTGATTTGGGACCTTAATTAGATCTGCAAAATCCTCTTACAGCAGCACCTAGATTAGTGTTTGAATAACTGGGAGAAGCTGTGTATGTGTCAAGGGGGGGAGTTTGGGGAGCCGTCTTGGTATTCTGCCTACCATATATGATGAGACACTTTATATAAGTCTGTTTTAGTCTGCTAAGGTGGCCACCGCAAAATACTACAGACTGAGTGGCTTAAACAACAGAAATTTATTTTCCCACAGTTCTGGAGGCTGGAAATCCAAGATCAAGGTGTCAACAGGTTTAATTTCCCAAGGCCTCTCTCTTGGCTTACAGGCTGCCTTCTTACTGTGTCCTCACATGGCCTTTTCCTCTGAGCACACATGCCCCTGGTGTCCCTCTCTCTTCTTACAAGGACACCAGTCAGAGTAGGACTTCCACATATGAATTTCAGGGGGGTCACGATTCAGTCCACAAGAGTCTAATAACAATACTGAGAGCTAATATCTGAGTTACTGGGCGGGTACTATGCTAACCATTTCTTGTAAGCTATCTCATTGAACATAATTACATATCACTATAAACCATTATATATAATTCCAGCCTTATCAATATATTTCCTATATTTTTTATTAGAATTCTTTAAGATTTCTATGCTGATCTGATTGTTAGAGCTATTTGTCTCTACTATAACATGCTTCTCATGCTGTGTTCTGAGGATAATATCATTAACCAAGTCTATGAGGCTGGTACAGAGACACAGAAGTGAGTAATCAAAATTCCTGCCCTCAGAGAGTACAGTCTAGTAGGAAAGACATATTTTATGTATGTGTGTTGCCATGTATATTCAAAAATATTTTACAGAAGCGTCGATTATACTTACAGAGCCATTCTGCACATTTAAGTTCTTATAAAATTGAGGCATTGAGAATAAAAATAATGATTTCAAGAAAGAAGATTTGCTTTTGCATTGTCTTTTCGAGCTACTTCAACCCTAACAAGGCAGCAATACACCAGTTTGTATGTGACTTTAGACTGATTTCACAGTGACTGGAGAAAAACTACCTTGGATTTAAAGCTGAGAAGTCATCATAATGTAAAAACACTGTGCCTGACTAGGTGAAGGTGCTTCAAATTCCACTTGCTCTTTCAGAAGAAGAAATCCTCCCTTAAAACAGAGAAAGAAGTTTTTATTTTTATTTATTGTCTTGCTTTCCAATGCGTTCCCTTTTTTTTGCTACTAACACCAAGACCTCCTCTCCTGGTGGATGCCAAGGCCACATTTGCAGGTACTGAAGGAAATCTCAGATTTGCAGGCCGAGCTGCTTCTCAGCCATGAATGAGTGCGTTGACTGCACGGCGCAGGCGGAGACCCGTCCTTGCCGCCTTCCTGCGCGCTCCCCATCCCACCCCAGCTCCAGGCCTCCGGCTCTTCTAAAGGAGCGACGGTCCCCGAGCTGAGTTTTGCATCCCTCCTGGGCTCATCACTTCACTCGCGCAGTCTGCAGGTGCGCAGACTCTGCGGAGGCCTAGGTCCGAGCTAGGGACCCGGACCCCGCCCAGCCCCGGATCCACGGCCGGGCCACGCCCCACCGCGTGCACCCGGGGCCGATAAGTGGCTTCTGCAGTCTGTGCACCCAGTCGGGCTCTGGCTGCAGCTCCACTCTCCTGGGCGTTTGCCTTTTACCGGCTCTCAACCCTCCTAACAGTGGGAGCCCTGCCCATGGAGGAGGAGAAGTACCTGGAGCTCTACCTGGACCAGTGCGCCCACCAGGTGAGCCCGAACTGCCGCCACGGTCCAAAGGCGAAACGCGCGTCCGCACCCTAGAGCTGAGCACCACGTCCTGCGCACCAAGAGCTTTGCCTTCGCTCTCCCTTATGAAAGGCCTAGCGACAGTGGGAGGCAGGCTTGATTACCTGCCTTTCAGTTGGAAAATAGAAGCTTCGAGAGAGGAAATAACTTGCCCAATGTTGCCAGCCAGAAGCCGAACCTGGTGTAGTGTGAATCCAGAGCCAAGATTAGATCGTCCCATCCCCATTCTAAAGACACACGCACGAAGTGTTGGCCTTTTGCGTTTCCTGTGGAGGCCTCTGGTTCCAGTGGGTCTCAGCTTTGCTAGGGCAAACGGAGACAGACTATTCACTGCAGCCTGGATATTGCACATTTAAGGGGTGGAAGCCTTGATGCCAAGAACAGGCCTCAAGAAATAGCCTGTCCAGTGGCTTCAGGTGGAGCTGGTGGGCGTTGGGGGTGGGGGTGATGCCAAAATGTGAATTGGAGACACCTGTGACCTCTTTCTGTTGGTAATTCTTAAGGTTATTGTTTTTTCCCAACGTAAAAAATCTTTAAAATCAACTATTGTAGAAAAGAGAGGAAGGAATCCTCAAAAAGAAAAGCAAAAGAGCAACTTTTGGGGGATGGTGGTGAAGATTTTTAAAAAGACAGTGATTGGTGCTGAGGTAGAAATAGTGAAGTCCCGTAGCCTTTAACAAAGCAAAGGAGAGCCTAAACAGGAAAGGTTCTGGGAAAGATGAGTTGATGGTTCAAACAATTTAACACAAAATTTCCTCAGCTATAAGCAAAAGGAAAAGAAGGGATGCAAACTCAACAGTCCAAGCAGGTATATTGCTAAACCTGAGTAGGACCCCTCTATTGTGGCGAGCAGAACCAAGAAGGTGTCTCTTACAGGCTAAGAGGGTTTGTTACAGCCAGGTTTTTTGGTGGGCTTTTTGAGGGGATGTGTCAGGGAACAGGTGGGCTTGTGGCTTGCTGACGTGACGAGACTGCTTGTAGCCTAAGTAAGACGAAACCTAGGTCTCTCTGAGATGGCGGGTGGGCTTATTCAAAAAAGCGGTACTCCTGTCTGGGTTCTATCAGTAAGACCAGGGATGCAGTGAGTATGCTGTAAGTAGATGCTCTAAGGTATGTTCTACAGGTAAACTTGAAAGGGGGCTGTCAAGGCTCCAACCCCTGCAATATTTCGTTGCCATTGCCTTAAATTCCTTGCTGAAGTTTAGACTCCTTGGAAGAGAGCTTCGTCCCCCGCTAAAATGCCACACTGGGGAAAAGGCAGAGAGACACTGATGAGACATTAGTGCTCTAGGGTAAATTGGCTGATGAGATCCTTTCCATCTAGTAAAGGAAAGGCCAAGGAGACAAAGGAAATCAGGTCAGTGTCCCCACCTCACTTCTCTTAGGGCCAGGCTGTGGGGGTAAATGGGGCTAATTACCTAATTCAAATGAAATATAGTACAAAATCTTAAGAGAATAACTGCTTTCTTCTAAGTCGTTTTTTTTTTTTTTTGAACTATTAGTCACCCCTGCCACCTGCTGGACTTGTAATAACAGAACAATTCAATAGACTCTAGCTAGACATTTTATCTTGGCTGAGGTAGCTTGTTACTAAGATCCAACGTGAGGCATTTGTGAGTGTTGGGTTGTCGGAAGTAAGATCTAAAGGATGAGTTTATCCTGCAAGCAGTGCTCCAAATCTAGAATCTAGCCAGCAATGCAGGTGGTAATATATATATCAAGGTAATCGATTTTTTTTCCGTAACAGAGCCAATGAATTTTACATTAGCTGCTTCCCTCAGTTGCACACTTCATTCCCTCGGTTGATGGTAATAGAAGTTGAGCAGCCTTCCCTGGACTGGAAATACAATACATTGATTTAAACTATTCTCACTATTTAAATTTCAATAACTTTTTTCCAATTGTAAATCCATGTAACTAGACCATTTTCTTAATCTCTCCTTTGACTAGAAGGAATAGCTGTTGGGTCTTTAGTGGAATATTGATTAGCACTCAAGACTATATCTTAAACTTCCTGTTGTTCCTCTCTTTAAAATATGAATTTGAAACACTAAAAAGAATCTTTAAATCAACCGAAGTTTATGATCAACTTAAGGAGTACAGTAAATCTATTCTCTTCAGAGTACACACAATTTAAAACATGGTTGCTTAATTATCTCTACTACAAAATTGGATTTAGAGTGCAGCATACTGTGGATCTAACCAAAGTAGGAAAAACATTTTATGGAAAATGCTTTTTCTGCATTTTAATATATATGTTCCTATTTCTATTAAATGTGCTGTAATCCTATAATCGAACTTTATGATACTTTGTGGAAAGAGGCAGGGCATGAATATAAGCTATCTTGAACCACCTCTTATCCTGAACACTTGCCTGTGGGCCATGGTGATATATCTCTTTGGTGTGACATGCTGTTCTGTTTATTGTGATTTGTTTGTTTTGGGACTGGCTTAGGATGACCTCGCCCCAGCCCCACCTGGGTCACACCTGCTCAGCCTAGTTGGGCCTGATAATGTGTACAAACCTAATTCATCCAATCCAGAGACTGCGTTTAATTCACATCTTGAAGAAGTCAAAGAGGCATCTGGCAGTTTCTCGTCTGTGGAAATCTGTAGCTTCCTACCAGATGAACTTACCCCAGAAAATAAAGACCAGGCTGTTATTAGAAGCAAGCATGAAATTGAAGAAAATTGTAAAACTCAAGATCAGCAAAGTAGGTTGCAGTTACCCAGCAAACAGGATGTTGGCCTGGGCTTATTAAACAGCAGCAGTTTGTCAAATTCCCTTTCACACCTGCACCCTACCAATGGTGACTCAGTGCAGCCCTCTCCTGAGAAACCAAGCTCTTTGCCTCTGGCATCCATAACTCCCATGACACCAATGACCCCTGTTTCCGAATGTTCTGGAATTGTGCCTCAACTACAGTAAGTAGTTTCATGTGTATGTTTTTAATGGGTGACACTTCTAGGTACACATTTTATATTCCTGAATTGATAACTAATTTCAGGATAATAGTGTAGGGAAGAGGACTTCAGATTTCTTTCCTTTGTCAGTTCTTATTGGTGGCTTTAGATAGTTTGATTATCTGTAAATGAAGCAATAATCCTTGATCTCCTGAGAGGGGTTATGAGTGTATACATTCCTGAAGGATTGTATTGTTACAAAATACACTGTACAAAAGCACTGTAGCTGAAAATTGTGGTTGGGTTGGATAAACACAAAGAATATGAAGATATAAATTTGAATTCGGTTTGCAAATTGATTTGGAGTTGTGCTTTCTATTTTGAGACATAGTGTTGGAAAAGATTTAAAACTTAATTTTAGTCATGAAATTTTAGAAAAGCTATTTTAGTAATTTAGGATTTTTACATTTTACTAGGGCTCATATTAGGTATTTCACATTTAGAATAATTTTGCCCCTGGGAAGTCACTAATACACAACCTATGAAATGAAGATAATACATTTTAGTTCTTTTTATATGTGATAGAATTTTCTAAATCAACTTACTTTTCAGGAATATAGTTTCCACTGTAAACCTGGCCTGTAAATTGGATCTGAAGAAAATAGCTTTGCATGCAAAAAATGCAGAATATAACCCAAAGGTAAGATTTCTCAGTATTCTTTTTTAATAATTAGCCTCTATTTAGATTTTCTTCTTATCATGATATTGACTCATTGCTTTGTTTTTGTTTTTAAAAAAGAAAAAAATTGTTAGTGAAAAGCTTTTGGCAACTCAAGAGGTTAGTCTACACATTCTGGAGTTATAAAAAATAATCTTTCTCTGTGCTGAATAAAGCAGGAATTGAGCAGTTCCCAAAAGTTAAGATTTTCCCTTGTTATTCAAACCAATTTTTCAGTATCACTAATCTCAGCATCTGGGGAATGCCATGATATTTGTGGAAATAACTTTTTCTAAATAGTGTCCCACCTAGCTGACATATGTTTTTTTCAATTTATAGTTTCTCTTGTTTGCGAACGCTAAATTATTTAAGGTGTAAAAGTCAAGCTTCTGCTTACTAATGTAAGATTCAGGAATTTTTGTTTTCCCCCTCAAAGTTTAATAAATCTATTCCTTTTCATGTCCTGCCAAGGTCAGGCTTCCCATTTTCAATGGCCTATTTACCTAGGAAGTGCATTTGTTAATCTCATCAGCACTTAATGATTTGCTAGTCTCTGCATCTACCAGTATGAACAGCAGTAAGACCTGGTCTCTGCCGGGGAAAAAGTTCTCTGTCTTGGGTGGTGGAGTTTTTATGGAGTTAGATTAAAAAGACCATGTTAGTGAGAACCCAGGGAACCTTGCCAGCATCAACCATGGATTAAGCATTTATGCCATTATGGTAGTTGTGTTGCTGACAAATCAATTTAAATGTTACCCAAATACATGTAGCTGGCTAGAATGGGACAGAAACATGGTGATGAGCTAGGATTCTCATGGCTGCAGCCATGATTGACCACAATTTGGGGCAATATTTAATATTAAGCAGTTTACCCATATTTTCTTCTCCACCATCCTCAGCTCTTCCTTTATTTTATTTCAGTGATAGGATCTCTCCAAACTTGGACTTTACAGCCAAAGAAATTCTGGATTGCTACTTAAGCTACCTTAAGAATTTAACAAAATGAATACTGGGGGAGAATGCTGTCTTTTTAGTAAACACCTGGAAAACATTCCTAGGCCTTGACCAACTCTGTGTAGTGCTGACTCATGGTCCTTTTACTGTCTGTTAACACTTTAAATCTGAAGTTACCAGTCCCACCTTGGTCCTGTGGAATAGCTCTGACCTGTGGAACTTGTGGTCTTGCAGAGCATCCACCCTAGTTTCCTTCCCAGCTTACTGCAGGGAGAGGAGAGGAGGAGAAAGGAGTGATGTGTAGGACCAGTAGGAAGAGCAGGTCTTTAGTGACATGTCATGTGGCAGGCCAGTCATTCTCAGCCCTCCTTGCCTCACACCCCTGAGAGGACCTGTCATTGCTGCTTGTCTGGGGACCACACTATGGCCAGCAAAAACCTGACAAATCATTTTTTTGTCATTTATTTATAGCATACCTGTGGATATATTTTTATGCATGTATAGATATAGACATACAAGTTTATATAAATTACAAATTATATAGAAATAAAATTTATATAAAATTATAAATATACATATATGTATACACATATATATGTGTGTACAAGTATATTTATATATCTATATATACTACATATATTGCCTGCTTTTACATTCTATAGTCTTCACAAGCTGTAACATCCTTCATATTCTTTTCTTTTAAAGAATCTTTGAAACAATAAAAGTATTTCAAAGCATAAAGCTTATTAGTCATGATTTTCAGTCTCAACTTTACCATTGCCTGTGTAGTGTTGGAAGTCAAGTGACCACTTCATTTCCTCTGCACTAAATGGGGATAATAATGGACTCACTGGAGTCCTGTCATGAGAATAAATGAGACAAAAACCTGTAAAGCTTTTAACATAGAGCCTGAATATAAAAGTACTCAAATTTTAGATGTATTATTCTTACCTGTTTTTCCTAAGTACATTTTAGAATCATGATCATTTTTGTTAGTTAATTTTAATATGGGAAAACAGACCCAGACATTTTTTTGGTTTTCCCCTCCTGTCTCTGTTTATTTAAGACTGTGTTCAAGTGCAGCTCAGCTATTCAGCTGGAAGAGTGTTCAGTCCTAGCAGAGCCTAACTGTCCTTCTGGCTTCCGTGTACAGAGGTTTGCTGCTGTCATAATGAGGATCCGAGAGCCCAGGACAACAGCCCTCATATTCAGCTCTGGGAAGATGGTCTGTACAGGAGCCAAGAGGTACGAGGGACCACGCTCCACCCCTGCCAGATAAATAATTCATTATGTAAAACAAGGAAGGATAGCATTTGTGTTCTAAAACACACAGTAGGAGCCAAATACTTTTCTTTGCTCATGAGTTAAATTCATGAGATGCCAAATTTTAGTTTAAAAACATTCTGGTTCATAATATTGACTTCTATTCCACTTTACACTTCCCCCTGTTAAACTGAGGGGGCTTAACTAGCTGCTACAACTTGTTTTCAAGGTACATTTTTTTTTAAAGCTACAGTAATGATAAAGCCTGTATAAGCCTGGGGAAGTAGTTATTATGTATTTTCGTCATTGCAGATGGAGAGAACTTTTTAAAGGTGGTAAATGAGACATTTCTTGACCATTAGCTTGAGCATTGGGTCAGGAGGTATCTCTTAAAGGACTTATCTTTGCTGGATCTCATGCAGAGGAAGCCCTGTGCTGATGTAGACCCTTCCACCATAAACCTGCAGTGGGAGAGCTGCTCCTTCTAAGTGTTAAAAAATGACAGCAAATGTCTTTCTGAAAGGTTGTATCAATTTCTCTTTGCTCTAGAAACATACTGAGTGTTCATTTTCTCCAAAGACACTGGGTGTTAATATTCTTTTTTATATTTGCCAAACTGGCAAAATTATGTTGTTTTAATTACATTTATTGGATTTACTAGTGAGACTGACTTTTCATATGTAAACCTCCTACTGTGTCTTTTGCCCAATAGTCTATGGAGATATTCTTTGTAAATGGCTTTTTGTATTTCAGCATTTCTACCATTTTATAGAGTAAACATTTTTTCCCAGATTACTGTTAATGGTGTCTTATGATGTTTTGGTTTTTTTTTTTTTACACAATTAAAAGTGTTTGTGTGTAGTCATCCAATTTTTTTCTTTATGGCTGTTTGCTTTCATGTTTGGGAAGGCATTCCCCATGTACAATATTACATAAATATTGATCTCGTGTGTTTTTCTGGCCTTTTTCGGGTCCTGCTTTGTAATGAAGAAAGGAAGTTGATGTTTTGATTCAGTTAGAACTTTCTCTAGGTGATGGAAATGAAACTTGCCATATCTGCACTGTCCAAGGTGCTAGCCACTAGCCACATGTGGCTATGTAAATTTAAATGAATTAAAATTAAACAAGAAATTCATTTCCTCTGTTGTAGTCGCTCAATTTCAAAGTGTTCAATAGTCACATGTGCTCAGGGGCTACCATTACTGGGCAGAACAAGTCTAGAACTTTGTTTCATTGAAAGATAATGTTTTTTTCAAAAGATCAATCACTACACCAATAGATTTACTGAAAAATCCATTTTTACTCCTTTTTTTTGCCCACCTGTTTTTACATATACAGTTCTTTAAATATATCTGAGTAAGTTTCTGGCTTTCTCTTCTGTTGCTCTGTGTGTCCTTTGACCTAGACATCTCCATTTTTAAGCTGTTGGACAATTCTGCAAGATGCCAGCAAAGAGGTTCGTTTCAGCATTGTTTAAAATGAGGGGAAACAAATATCTAGTAATAATTTTTATTAGATCATAAATTAAAATTGTATTTAGCCATTTAAATACACACACATATATCAAGTTGGAGGAATAGTTTATGTGGGAGCAGGCAACTAAACTGTAGGTTTATTATCCCACTTTCACTTTAAAATATGCTCATATTATACATTCATGAGTATCTTTCCCTGTCTGAATTTATTTGATAGTGAAAGCTTGGCTAGTGAGCACAGAGAATAAGAGACCCTTGTTATCCAAGTGTACTTGGTTCTTGACTTTTGGATTGAGGGTTGTGAGTTGGGTTAGTCTAAGAGGTATCAGACTTAGCTCCAAAATTTATCTAAACCTATTATCTTTAGGTGTAATGACCAGTTTGCTAGTGGGGAATACCTGTGTTTACATAGGAAAAGTTCCAAAGGGAAAAATTGATCAGTGGTTCTGGTGGTAACATTTCAGGTTTCTTACTCTATTTCCTAGTGTTTGTACAAGGATATGTATGTAGACCATAACTGTCAGTTGTTTGAATGAGGATTTTTACGGATATTCACAGCCAATATTCCAAGAAACTACAGGGCTCTGAAAACTCTTGAAATCAGACCTTATTAACATTTGCCATATGGGAAATGTAACGGTTCTGTTAGGCAAAATGTATTTTTTCAAAATAGAAAGTTTATTTCACTGCTAATTTGGGGACATGGCCTTTCTAGGGACATTTCAGAAGTTATAAGTGGGTGAGGAGAATCAAAGTGAGGTGATGTGTGACGTAATCAATACATATGCAAGGGTGCAGTGCTGTGAAGGACCTATATGGGAAAGAGTCCAATGCTTCCTTTGGTCCAGGCAAACACAAGTTCAACCTGGCTTGTCTTTCAGGTCCTTCTGATTTTCAGCTTAAAGATGGGGACAACCTCTAAGAAAGGGTGAATTCACGCGGTTCATCCACCAGGTGTCTCCCCCGTTTGGCAACCCCTGCTACTCATTGTTTTGTTTGGGCAGTGACCATTGAAAAGGAGCTTATGAAAAGTAAAGCCTCAAACCTCAGGACTTCCCATTCTGACAGGGATTTAGGGCTGGAGTAGGACAAACATTCAGAAAGAACATGGCCACAAAATTGGATGAATTTCTTTCTTTTTAATATTGGGTATGAGGTGAATGGCAATTGTGTGAGAAAGCCTGAGCAAAATTAGGCAGGTTCTGAGGTATTTTTCATGTTTTTTTTAATGTAATTTGTCCCATAAACACCCACATGCTGACATCCTCTCTGTCCCCCTGATCTACTCAGCACAGCTATTATTTTCTCACTGGTTCTTTTGTTGGCTCACATGCATCCTTATTTTTGTTAATGTTGTTCCCATCTAAGTAGCACACACTTTTATACCAGACAGGTGGTTCTAAAACCTTACTAAGCATCACAGTCACTGGAGGGTTCGCAACAGACTGCTGGCCCCCACCCCCAGAGTTTCTGCACATCTGAGGTGGGACCTGGGACTTTGCATTTCTAATAAGTTTCAGGTGGTGCTGCTGGGCTGCGGACACTTTGAGAACCAGTGGAATAGTTAATTGTATCTAATAGTGTGGAAAAAAATATATATGTGAAAGATGATAAATTAAGGCAAATCAGCTCATGATTCAGTTCAACAGTTGTACTTTGTGCCATACCTTTTCCTAGGTGCTGGGAACAAAAGCAGGGGAAGCCAGTCCCCATCCTCAGTCTATAGGTGTGAAGTGTACATGGAAAGATAAATGTAGTACAAATGCTAACCATACAGTCAGAAAAGCATGTGAATACAGCCTGAGAAGTAGAGTGGACATAGTGATTAAGACATCTTTCAACACATTTTCCCCTCCCCAGTGAAGAGCAGTCTCGGCTTGCAGCCAGAAAGTATGCTCGTGTGGTGCAGAAGCTCGGATTCCCTGCCAGATTCCTCGATTTTAAAATTCAGAACATGGTTGGGAGCTGTGATGTGAGATTTCCCATCAGGCTGGAAGGTTTGGTACTAACTCATCAGCAGTTCAGTAGGTATGATTGTTATATCCCTTAACTTTGAGCTTACCACCATATTAAAGTTGTTACTGGGTGCTTATATAATGTATCTTTCAGAGAAAGTATAAATTTTTTTTAAGGTACGGTAGGTGAAAGGGTTAAGATGCAAGCCTCAGTCCTCACTGTTTACCTACCTTATGTGCCCAGTGTTCTGAAATAGTGGTTCTGACAATTAATTGCATACTAATCAACTGGCTGGTTTTAATAAAACACATTGTTGCCTGGGCTGCTTCACCAGAAATGTTGCTTGAATTAGCGGTGCTGGTAGCTCACAGGTCATGCCAATGCCAGAGACCCACACGCTGGGACCAGCTGCTGTGTACCTTTCTAAAACTGCATGCCTGGCTGTGGCTGAGAGCAACAGCAGACAGAGAAGGGGTGTGTGGTGGATTAGGAAGCTGGCAGCTGAGGAGGGGAAAAAGGGTTGGAGAGAAGATGAAGAATGGCCATAGCGCATGCTATGAAGGCAGTCCTATCTAGTTTTTGTCCTGTTGAGTTTATTTAGGTGTTTCGTTTGTGTGTGTTTAGCTGTAGCCCCCACCACAATTTCTTCTTTAGTGTATTCACATTCTTCAGGGAGCATCTCTAGCGGGCCTGGCTTCTTCAAATATAACTCCCCGTCTCAGGTCTCAAGAGCAAATGCTCCTTCTCCCTCAACTGCTTTGGCACTTCTCCCTGCCTGCTCAGGCTCTCAGGCAGCAGTGACCAAGGCAGACCAGTTAACACCCAAGCCCACCGCCCCCTGGGACACACACCTGAGCCAAGGCACTGGGACTGGCTTAGAATCACACATGCTCTTCAATTCTCTTGATCTAGCCTGAACTTAGGTCCTTACACCCCGCTTTTCCTTCTCTTTGCCTTCGAGTAACCATTCTGTTCAACAGAATGGATAGAGATCACATAGTTGTGCTTTAACATGCTAGTTTCCCTTTGAGACATAAACAGAAGCTAAAACTTGCTTACCTTTTTCCTAACTTTTAAAACATTATATAGTTCAGTCTGAGATGTAGCTTTTATGATAGTGTTCAGGCAATGTTTATTTTCCCCTTGATTGTATTTTCTTTTTTACCTCTGCCTCAATTTTAGGGATGGAGAACATCTCATTGGGGTTGAGTGTGTGTAGCTGTAGTTGCCACCACAATTTCTTCTTTAGTGTATTAGTGTAACACCTCTTGGGATATACACATTGAGTTCATTGGGAAGCCCCCCCTCAACATGTAAGACATACTGCCTGTTTAGGTACCTTTATCTTTCTTCAGTCTTGGGATAATTTGTAGATTCATAGTAAAACTTCCATTTTTAAAAGTCTCTCAGCACATGAGCCATATTTCCTAGATTCACAATCATGGGCCTCCAGTCTATCTTTCTCTGAACCAACTTTTTCTGAACATCTCAGAGACCTCTGCCTGAATTCTAAGATCATGTCTGTATTAGACTTAGCATTCCCCATCCGGGCCAGGAAGATCTCTAAGAATATATATGCAATTCCTCTGAAGTTTCATTTCATTTCTTTTTCACCTATGTCATCCTCTCTTGTAGATCAGATTTAAGCCTAGACCAGGAGCTCCCCCTGTCACTACTTCTACTTTCAGAAAGATAAAGCTGCCAGTAGGGCAAGACAGGAATTCAACACATGCGCTGTATTTGGCCTCTTGCAGTGGGCCCATCTCTCCTCTATCTCCCTTCCCTCTTTTTTAGTCTATTCTTGCCTTCCCCAAATGCCCTACATTTGGCCTCCATCCTTAGGTTATGGATTACAACTCCAGTGTCTGTATTCATGAATTGGGGCATTAAAAAAACACCTCTTTCTCAGCAGGTTTGTATCTTTATAATTAGGCCCCTCTTTACTTATCTCTAGCCCTGTAGCGAACCATGGCACACATCAGTTGTAATTATCAGGTCAAGTTTGCCTTATGTTAAACCCTTATGTTAAGTTCATTTAACCCCCCTGGCTCTACAAACTTATATATCAGCACCTGACAATACAAGTGTCTTCCTTGTTACTGGGCACTTTCTCCATCAGTCTTTCTATATCATAATTGTTTTGTTTTCCCTAAGCACTTTTTTCCTTCCCTTCCATTTTTAAATCAAAGATATCCTGATAATTATTTCTTAAATGGGTAAAATCTAGGTGCCACTATGTGTAGATGCTGTGGTGACCAGTGATAGTGGCTGTCACTACAATCCCTTGCCCTCATAGAGCTTACTGTCCAAGAGGGGAGACAGAGACGCCAAAGACAGTCATGGAATACGGCAGCTGTGAAGGTGAACACCTCTTGTAGTGCTATGGTGCCATCAAGCAGATTACTTAATGTCACTGGGCAGGGGTAGATGTGGAGATCAAGGAAGACTTCTTAACAGAAGTGACATTTGAGCTGAAATCTGAACAGTGCATTGAAGTTGGGTTGGCCAAGGCGTGGCAGGTATTTGTTATTCTCCACCCCAATGAGATGTTCTCCATCCCTAATCAAAACCTTTTTTTTTCATGCTTCAAACTTCTTTTGAAATAAGGCAGAGAATAAATAAAATGAAGTAAATATCTAATTGGGAATTCATTATGCTGGTACAGTAATACCATGGTTCTGAAAGCCAAATTCAGTTCACCATCATTTACATACTACAGACTTCTGTTTTTTTACCTTTTAGAGTCCTAAGGTTTGGTTGAAAGATCAAAGAGAGCCATTCCTTCTGTGCCCCAACCATCACTTTCTTGGATCAAACCTTGTAGTTTCCAGGGCTCCAGCTAGTATCAGTGTCTCTCCAGTGTCAGGAAGTGGTTAGTGGGTAGAAGTCTTGACAGGCTTTCTGCAATAAGGTGGAATGATGTCCCAGGAATAGAGAGCCACCCACAGCAACCTCCATATATACTTCAGAAGGGCCACTCACCACTGTGATGTACCTTTCTGGTGCTTCTAAGAAGTCTCACATCTGTTGTGTGGTCTCATTCACTGCAAAATGGGATGGAATTTTTCTGTGTGGTCTGAATTCACCCTTTAAGAGCAAGGACTCATGCATCATCTAGTGCTCCATTTTCCAGATTTCTTCCTGTGTATCTGCTCTCCATTAGCCTTTGTTCCCTCTTTTTTTATTTTGGTATTACGAATGTACAGTTACATGAGCAACATTATGGTTACTACACTCCCCCTATTATTAAGTCCCCACCACATACCCCATTACAATCACTGTCCATCAGCATAGTAAGATGCTGTAGAATCACTACTTGTCCTCTCTGTTATACTGCTTCCCTGTATCCCCCCACCCCGCTACATTATGTGTGCTAATCGTAATAGCCCTTTGTCCCCCTTATCCCTCCCTTCCCACCCATCCTCCCCAGTCCCTTTCCCTTTGGTAACTATTAGTCCATTCCTGGGTTCTGTGACTCTGCTGCTGTTTCGTTCCTTCAGTTTTTTCTTTATTCTTATACTCCACAAACGAGTGAAATCATTTGATACTTGTCTCTCTCCACCTGGCTTATTTCACTGAGCATAATGCCCTCTAGCTCCATCCATGTTGTTGCAAATGGTAGGATTTGTTTTCTTCTTATGGCTGAATAATATTCCATTGTGTATATATACCACCTCTTCTTTATCCATTCATCTACTGATAGACAGTTAGGTTGCTTCCATTTCTTGGCTGTTGTAAATAGTGCTGCGATAAACATAGGGGTGCATATGTCTTTTTCAAACTGGGCTTCTGCATTCTTAGGGTAAATTCCTAGGAGTGGAATTCCTGGGTCAAATGGTATCTCTATTTTGAGTTTTTTGAGGAACCTCCATACTGCTTTCCACAATGGTTATACTAATTTACATTCCCACCAGCAGTGTAAGAGGGTTCCCCTTTCTCCGCATCCTTGCCAACATTTGTTGTTGTTTGTCTTTTGGGTGGTGGCCATCCTAACTAGTGTGAGGTGATATCTCACTGTGGTTTTAATTTCCATTTCTCTGATGACTAGTGATGTGGAGCATCTTTCATTGGCCATCTGAATTTCTTCTTTGGAGAAGTGACTGTTCAGCTCCTCTGCCCATTTTTTAATTGGCTTATTTGCTTTTTGTTTGTTGAGGTGCGTGAGCTCTTTATATAATTTGGATGTCAACCCCTTATCGGATATGTCACTTATGAATATGTTCTCCCATACTGTAGGATGTCTTTTTGTTCTACTGATGGTGTCCTTTGCTGTACAGAAGCTTTTTAGTTTGATATAGTCCCATTTGTTCATTTTTGCTTTTGTTTCCCTTGCCCTGGGGAGATATGTTCATGAAGAAGTTGCTCATGTTTATGTCCAAGAGATTTTGCCTATGTTTTTTTCTAAGAGTTTTATGGTTTCATGACTTACATTCAAGTCTTTGATCCACCTTGAGTTTACCTTTGTGTATGGGGCTAGACAGTAGTCCAGTTTCATTCTCTTACATGTAGCTGTCCAGTTTTGCCAACACCAGCTGTTGAAGAGGCTGTCATTTCCCCATTGTATATCCATGGCTCCTTTATCATGTATTAACTGACCATATAAGCTTGGGTTTATATCTGGGCTCCTTAGTCTGTTCCATTGGTCTATGAGTCTGTTCTTGTGCCAGTACCAAATTGTCCTGATTACTGTGGCTTTGTAGTAGAGCTTGAAGTTAGGGAGCATAATTCCCTCTGCTTTATTCTTCCTTCTCAGGATTGCTTTGGCTATTTGGGGTCTTTTGTGGTTCCATATGAATTTTAGAACTATTTGCTCTAGTTCATTGAAGAATGCTGTAAGTATTTTGATAGGGATTGCATTGCATATATAGATTGCTTTAGGCAGGATGGCCATTTTGACAATATTAATTCTTCCTATCCATGAGCATGGGATGTGTTTCCATTTGTTGGTATCTTAATTTCTCTCATTAGTGTTTTGTAGTTTTCAGAGTATAAGTCTTTCATTTCCTTGGTTAGGTTTATTCCTAGGTATTTTATTCTTTCTGATGCAATTGTGAATGGAATTGTTTTCCTGATTTCTCTTTCTGCTAGTTCATCATTAGTGTATAGGAATACTGTGTATTCATTTTGTATCCTGCAATTTACTGAATTCAGATATTAAATCCAGTAGTTTTGGAGTGGATTCTTTAGGGTTTTTTATGTACAATATCATGTCATCTGCAAACAGTGACAGTTTGACATCTTCCTTACCAATCTGGATGCCTTTTATTTCTTTGTGTTGTCTGATTGCCATGGCTAGGACCTCTAAAATTATATTGAATAAAAGTGGGGAAATGGGCATTCTTGTCTTGTTCCTGATCTTAAAGGAAAAGCTTCCAGCTTCTTGCTGTTAAGTATAATGTCTGTGGGTTTGTCATATATGGCCTTTATTATGTTGAGGTACTTTCCCTCTATACCCATTTTGTTGAGAGTTTTCATCACGAATGGATGTTGAATTTTGTCAAATGCTTTTCAGCATCTATCAAGATAATCTTGTGGTTTTTGTGCTTCTTTTTGTTGATGTGGTGGATGGTGAGGATGGATTTTCGAATGTTGTACCATCCTTGCATCCTTGGGATGAATCCCCACTTGATCATTATGGATGATCTTTTTGATGTATTTTTGAATTTGGTTTGCTAATATTTTGTTGAGTATTTTTGCATCTATGTTCATTAGGGATATTGGTCTGTAATTTTCTTTTTTTTGTTGTGTCTTTGCTTGGCTTTGGTATTAGGGTGATGTTGGCCTCATAGAATGAGTTTGGGAGTATTCCGTCCTCCTCTCCTTTTTGGAAAACTTTAATGAGGATGGGTATTAGGTCTTCACTAAATGTTTGATAAAATTCAGCAGTGAAACCATCTGGTTCAGGCATTTTGTTCTTATGTAGTTTTTTGATTACAAATTCAATTTCTTTGCTGGTAATTGGTCTATTCAGATTTTCAGTTTCTTCCTGGGTCAGCCTCAGTAGGTTATATTTTTCTAGAAAGTTGCATTTCTTCTAGGTTGCCCAGTTTGTTACCATATAATTTTCATCGTATTCTCTTACTATTCTTTGTATTTCTGTGGTGTCTGTAGTGATTTTTCCTTTGTCTTTTCTGATTCTGTTTATGTGTGTAGACTCTTTTTTTCTTGATAAGTCTGGCTGGGGGTTTATCTGTTTTGTACATTTTCTCAAAGAACCAGCTCCTGCTTTCATTGATTCTTTCTATTGTTTTATTCTTCTCAATTTTATTTATTTCTGCTTTAATCTTTATTATGTCCCTCCTTCTGCTGACTTTGGGCCTCATTTGTTCTTCCTTTTCTAGTTTCATTAATTGTGAGTTTAGACTGTTCGTTTTGGATTGTTCTCTTCCTGAGGTAGGCCTGTATTGCAATATATTCCCTCTTAGCACATCCTTCGCTGCGTCCCACAGATTTTGTGGTGTTGAATTATTGTTGTCATTTGTCTCCATATATTGCTTGATCTCTGGGTTTTTTTGGTCATTGATCCATTTATTATTTAGGAGCATGTTATTAAGCCTCCATGTGTTTGTGGGATTTTTCATTTTCTTTGAGTAATTTATTTCTTGTTTCATACCTCTGTGATCTGAGAAGCTGGTTGGTACAATTTCAGTCTTTTTTAATTTACTGAAGTTCTTTTTGTGGCCTAGTATATGGTCTATTCTTGAAAATGTTCCATATGCACTTGAGAAGAATGTGTATCCTGTTGCTTTTGGATGGGGTGTTCTGTAGATGTCCATTAGGTCCCTCTGTTCTAATACGTTATTCAGTGCCTCTGTCTGTTTATTAATTTTCTGTCCGGTTGATCTGTCTTTTGGAGTGAGTGCTGTGTTGAAGTCTCCCAAAATGAATGCATTGCATTATATTTCCCCCTTTAATTCTGTTAGTATTTGTTTCACATATGTAGATGATCCTGTGTTGGGTGCATAGATATTTATAATGGCTATATCCTCTTGATGGACTGACCCCTTTATCATTATGTAATGTCTTCTTTGTTTCTTGTTACTTTCTTTGTTTTGAAGTCTATTTTGTCTGATACAAATACGCCAACTCCTGCTTTTTTCTCCCTTTTATTTGCATGAAATATCTTTTCCCATCCCTTTACTTTCAGTCTGTGTATGTCTTTGGGTTTGAAGTGAGTCTCTTGTAGACAGCATGTAGACGGGTTGTTTTTTGGTCCATTCAGTAACTCTATGTCTTTTGATTGGTGTATTCAGACTATTTACATTAAGGGTGATTATCGATTAAGTATGTACTTATTGCCATTGCAGGCTTTATATTCATGGTTACCAAAGGTTTAAGGGTAATTCCCTTAGTATCTAACAGTCTAATTTAACTCACTTTGTATGCTATTACAAACACAACCTAAAGATTCTTTTTTTTCCTCCTTTTTCTTCCTCCTCCATTCTTTGTATGTTATGAATCATATTCTGTACTCTTTGTCTATCCCTTGGGTGACATGTATTTAGCCTTAGGAATACTTCCATCTATATGAGTCCCTCCAAAATCCACTGTAGAGGTGGTTTGTGGGAGGTAAATTCTCTCAGCTTTTACTTATCTGAAAAATATTTAATCCCTCCTTCAAATTTAAATGATAACCTTGTCAGGTTGAGTATTCTTATTTTGAGGCCCTTCTGCTTCATTGCATTATATATATCATGCCACTCCTTTCTGGCCTGTAAGGTTTCTGTTGAGAAATTTGATGATCACCTGATGGGTTTTCCTTTGTATGTGATCTTTTTTCTCTCTCTAGCTGCTTTTGAAAGTCTATCTTTATCCTTGATCTTTTCCATCTTAATTATTATATATCTTGATGTTGTCTTCCTTGGGTCCCTTGTGTTGGGAGATCTGTTCATCTCCATGGCTTGAGAGACTATCTCCTTCTTCAGAGTGGGGAAGTTTTCAGCAATTACCTCCTCAACATTAGCCTTTGTTTTAAGAATAGTTTTATTTAACTCCTGACTTGTTTTTTGTAGTCTTCTACCTTTCTAGGAATCTCTCCTCCTCTCTATGCTAGACTGTGGAGAAACCATTCTTAGCTCTGCCATCCTTTGTTCAATGGAGAAGTCAGCTCACATTTAGTAGTAAATGTGAATGAATTACTATTTATACAAACAAATCCTTAATTTTTAAAACTTGGGGTAGTTTAGTTTTCTTTACCTGTGCAGAGACAAATAACAGTAATCTTGAATATTTTTTAGGTTTTATTTGCTAAACTGTTAACTCTAGCAGTTTATAAATGCATACAGAATGTGCTCATTATTGGGGAACTTGGAATCTTTAGAAAATGTGTTTATTTTTATGGATAGACTTTTTTGGAAAACTGGAAACATTTACCCAACAAGATCTTAATATATTAAATCTGGTGCCCTAAGTTACTTTAATTTCTAATACCTTAGGATGACTTGCACTTGAAAGAATATTATGACCAAAATAAATTCTGGTTTTGACTGCCAAAAGAAATTATGTACACCAGTCAAGACTACTTTTATCAAGGTGGCCAAAGGTTTTTGGTAGAATAACTTTCTTAAACTGTTTTAATATGCCCCTTTAATATACTGGGTCTTAAATATTATGGGAAAATAATTGAATAATGCTATTTTTAACTTTCTCTTTTTCTATCAGTTATGAACCTGAACTGTTTCCTGGCCTTATTTATAGAATGGTAAAACCACGAATTGTGTTGCTTATCTTTGTATCTGGAAAAGTTGTGTTGACAGGTAAGTTCTATGATCATTTTCTGACTTTCATAAAACTCAGTACTTTGCTTTTTCTTTTAAATGGCTTTGTTCACCATTATAAAGCAATTGAAAAGTAGAAAGGAATATAACATCACCTATCAGTCCCAATACCCAAAACAATATAACTTTTTTCATGTTTTTATGTCATTTTGATATATATATTCATTTTTACATCCTGCCTTTTTATTAACCATTATGAGGCTTAGCTCATTGATACAAAGTTTTCAAGGTTTTTAACAGTTGCACAATGTTCCAACAGAGGGGTCAGCAAACCTTTTTTCTGTGAAGAGCCAAATATTAAATATTTTAGGCTTTGTGGGCCATGTTGCAATTGACCTCTGCCATTGTAATGAGAAAGTAGCTACAGACCTTACATAAGAATGGCTCTGAAATGTGATTTTAATATAATTCATAGGACTTACATGTGTCACGTAATAGTCTTTTGGTTTTTATTCACTCCCAACCACTTAAAATATAAAAATCATTACCAGTTCAGAGGCTGTACAAAAACAGGAAACAGAGTAGATTCGGCCAGCAGGCCAAAATTTCCAGACCTGTTCTAACATGTTCTTACATTGAACTTATAATAGTTCAGCGTTTAAATATTTGTTTTTTGTTTGCTGATTATAAATGAGACAAACATTTGTCTGTTTCTATGTGTGGAAAATTATTTTATTAATGTGGATGCTCAGAAATGGAACTTTTAAGGATATGACCATTTTAAAAGTTATTAGTGTAAATTGCCAGTTTCTTAAATGGGTATACAACATAGTTCTTTATCATACAGTCCTACCAGCGATGTATGTAAGTATATTTACAAACCCTCAGCAGAATTCAAAACAAAATGGTATAAAAGAAAACTTTAACAGTGTAAGTGACAATGATCTCACTGCTTTAACATCACTAGTAATCAGAAGAAGAGATTGATCACTTTTTAACATATACAACAAATAGCATTTTATCTTTTGTAAATAGTGTGTACATAACTTATTCCTTTTGCCTACTTAGTTTTTATTAGCTTTTTCCCTAAGGATTTATATGTGTTCGCCATAATATTAACAGGAATTGCTTTTGCTATACTTGTGACTTTTTCCTGTTGACTTATTTTTACATAAAGAACAGCTTAAAAATTCTTGAAGTAAGTGGTTGAGACTTTCTTCCATACCACTCTACTGAAGTCTGCTGTTTGTCTAATTTTATCTGGCTTTTTACACATTTTACCCTTCTGTACCAAGATGAATCCCAAGTTTATATGGCATGAGCCAAATCAATTATGCCCCACTCCCAAAGAGCTGGCCAGCCATCTTAACACTACAGAGCCTTCTCCCCATTATTAATTTATGATGACTCCTTTTGCCCTTTATTTTTAAATAAGGGTCTATTTTGAATTCTTCTTTTGCTCCAGATTTATACTATGATATCTTATTGTATTTCTATACTATTGTGGTTTGAATGTGCTTTAATGCAAGTGGTCTCTGTATCCAGTAGGGATGGTTTTCCCTCATTGTGTTTCTTTATGTTTGTTAGCTCCTTTCAAATATTTATTCTTCCAAACAAATGGCAGAATTTTACAAGGTCTTGCCCATTTTTTTTTTAAAGAATTTTTCATCACCCAGATTAATTTGAGAAAAACTGATAGTTACCACTCAGCATCCCAAAACATGGAATGTCTTCTTAAGTCATCTTTTAGAACTCTCAGTAAAGTTTTAGAGGTTGTTTTTTTCTGAGAAATAAGTAACGTGTCTTCAGAGTGGGAAAGCTGTTTTGGAATTCAAGAACCTTTTGAATACAGCAAACCACAGTTTCTCAGATGCCACCAATTTAGAGTCTGGAATAATTAAGACCTCCTACTGACTGACATAAAGTTTAATTCTGTATTCTGAAGGAAGAGGGAGAAGTCTGCCTAGTACATTGAATAGTATAGAAATATCAGAGGTGACATAATATGCCTACATAAGGGAACAAACTTTTCAACACCTTTGGATGGATACTTTCACATATGTGCTATGTGTAATTACAAATCAGTCTTTATTTAAAATGCAAATTGCCAAGTACAGGCTAAGTTCCTATTATAGGTACTCAAGTTTCATTAAATATCCTTAATTCAGACCAACTTTCCCACTTATTCAAAAGGAAAAAATGAACCTTTCATGTACACATTTCATTGTACACACACAGAAGTTTCAAATCACAAAAGTAAAGGATTGTTAACACATAATACCCCAAATCCTACAATACACTCCCCTTAAAATGTGTCACAAGACGTAGGTCATCACTTTTGTGAGGAGAGTAATGAGAGGTGTACTGACTGAAGTCCAGAGTTCTGCTTCTGTTATGAAGTGAAGCCAGCCAATGTCTTACCATTGAAATATGAGTAATTATCTATTGGCATTTTTCCCCTTTTATTCCATGTTGTCATAAAGTACTTTACCCAGAACTATGCAGTTTAGGTTACTTTGCTCCGAACTTAGAGACAAATGCTTATTATTCCTTATTCTTGGGTACTTAAACTCTTTCACCTGGAAAGGAATTTAAAACTCAAGGGCCCAATTTGGGGTGTAAACATGGGGAAAGGGGCCAAGGAGGCCTTTTAGCCTTGCCTCTAGGACTTCAGCTGGGGTGGCTGTAGAGAGAGTCCAGTGGAGTCCTAGAG
Source organism: Smutsia gigantea (assembly GCA_032199065.1). NCBI lineage: Eukaryota > Metazoa > Chordata > Mammalia > Pholidota > Manidae > Smutsia > Smutsia gigantea. Next base: position 48,352 of record JAVSCE010001360.1, on the reverse strand, counting down.
CCTCACATAGTCTTGTCCAATATGGCAAGACTCTGTGGAGCCGTTTTGAGAGAAAGATCCCAACAAGGGTAAATAACTTTTGTCTAGAAAATGTTAAGAGTATTGAAATTACAATGCACACTGTATTGGATAATGGATGTCAGCTCTTCCCTTACGTAAGAACTGTAGAACACCAATGCACATAATGCAAATGGCAGTTTGAAACCATTGTGTCATGTACCATTTGCATGGTCTTTGAGAATAATTTATCCGTGTAAAATTGCCTTAATCCCCTGAGGTGCCCAAACTGCAGCCACCATGTCAGAGGCTACATCTGAATGCTCTAATTATCGTTAAGTGAGCTGAGGACAGAGAGGCCCTACTGTCCTACTTTGTCATGGTCCCTGACAGCAAAAAGCAACAGGAACTGGGCCAAGTTCAAACTGCTTTCCCAAGTCCATGCTGCTTTGCTATGATTGGCGTGATATTTAGGACCCATGTTTCTTCTCAGACCACAGTAAACTTAATAGGATAGCTCAGATATGCTGGAATAATATACAGTGAACAGCAGATCTGTCCACTTTCACTTCTAAGATCAGACACAATAGACTTAACATATGTTGGGCACTCATGTGCTGGGCACTGGGATAAGGGCTTGCACTTGGATTCTAGTTAATTCTGTGTGGTTGTATTTAATATCTCAGTTTCCTCACCTGTAAAATGGGAACAATGGAGAGGGTAAGTAACCTTAACCATGTCAAACAGCTGTCCATACTGAAGCATGGCTGGAAACTTAAGCTTCCTGGCTACAGAGTCCACCATTGGTACATACTTGCCCTGTCCCCAGCTCCTTAAATGTCTATGCAAACACCTGTATGGTCTTTTGGGCACCTTCTCCCTAACCTGATTGTCAGCTGAAGGAATGATAAATACTCTGTCAGTGATGACAGGCAGAAGATGTGGTAGCTAAGAGGCTGGACCCTGGAAATCAAATGTCCAGTTTGGATCCAGGCTTCATTTATTCGCTGTATGAACTTGGATGAGTCTAAGTCCTCCACCTGATTTCCACATATGTAAAAGGCAGGTGACCATAGAAACCACCTGTTAAGTGTTGTGAGGAGGCAAAACCCAGTGCCTGGTGTATGGTAAACATGGCAGAAACATCAGCTATTGTTACCCCAGTTGAAGCCTGCTCTTCTTGTTCTTCCCCAGCATTTTGAAAAAGACTGGAATTTTGCTGTGATGCTTTGCCCCGATGATAGGAATATAAAATCTAAAGATCCTTCAGTAAAATGCTTTATTTCCCTCCAGTATAAAGGACTAAGAAGCTGGGTTTTTGTTATTGAGGGTCACTCTCAACTCGACATCAGTGGTTCTTGGAGTTGGGTCAAAGGGCAGCATAAAAATGGCAAAGATTTAGTAAGTGGGCCAGAGAGACAGAGAACAGAGTATCACAATCAGTAGTTAGTGGCAGTTTCCCACTAATAGCAGATGGCAAATACCATAAAATGTATACCTCCAGGGTTTTAATGCTGTTTTTTTCCCATTTGTAAGATTTTCACTTACGTGCAATCACATATGGTATCACTGGGGAAAATCAGATGTGTAGTTGGTGAAGGAATAGAATTGGAAAACCCAAGCAGTATTGGAAATTAATATGTGGACTGGCTAAGGAGTAGGGATGAGCTTCGAAACCTTATAGACAGATGATATATATTTCATATGCATTGGGTGCCTACCAGATACACATGCTGTTTTGATGCTGAGGATACAAAAGTGAATATAATGCATCCCCTGACTGTCAGGAATCCAGCTCTGGGGAAGGAGACAGACATAAACAAATCACATCATACTGGTTCCTACAGAACTGAATGATGAGCCACATGTACTTAGACCAGCCATCCCAACATCCTTGATCCTGAGGTACATTCTTCTAGGACAATAATCTTCGATTTTGTAAAGTATTATGGCTTACAAGGGACTTCTTACAAGCATTCGCTCATATAACCCTTATAGAGTCCATCCATGTTGCAAACAGCAAGACTTCATTCTTTTTTAAGGCTGAGAAATAAATAAATAAATAAGTGTATGTGTATATATATACGTATATATATACACACACATATATAGTACACACACATCTTCATCAATTCATCCATCAATGGACACTTAATTGCTTTTGTATCTTGGCTGTTGTGAATAATGCTGCAGAACATAGGAGTATGTATATTTTTGAATAAATGATTTTGTTTCCTTCAAGTAAATTCCCAGAAGTAGAATTACTGGATCATGTGGTATTTCTATTTTTAGTTTTTTGAAAAAATTCCATACTGCTTTCCATAGTAACCTGACCAATTTACATTCCCACCAATAGTGTATAAGAATTCCCTTTCCTCCAAATCCTTGCCAACACCTGTTATTTCCTGTCTTGTTGATATTAGCCTTTCTGACTGGTGTGAGGTGGTATCTCATTGTGCTTTTGATTTGCATTTCCCTGAGGATTAATGGTGTTGAGCATCTTTTCATGCGTCTGTTGGCCATCTGTATGTCTTCCTTGGAAAAATGTCTATTCAGGTCCTCTGCCATTTTTTAATTGGATTATTTTTTGGTGTTTTTTTTCTGTTTATTAAAAGTAATACATGCCGTTTAGGAAATTTTGGAAAATACAGAAAAGCATGTGAAAAAAATAACTCATTCCCAAAAACCCATAAAGATAACCACTGTTATCTTTGTTATCATTGTTATCAACCACTGAGATAACCATTGTTAAAATTTTGGAATATACCCCTACAGTTTCTTTTTTATAAATGTGTGTTTTGGATAATACTCTACATGCAATTTTTTAATTAATTAATTAATTTTAAAATTTTTTGTTTTAGTATCATTAATCTACAATTACATGTGCAATATTATGGTTATTAAACTATCCCCTTCATCAGGTCCCCCCCACCAACCCCATTACAGTCACTGTCCATCAACGTAGTGAGATACTATAGAATCACAACTTGTCTTCTCTGAGTTGTACAGCCCTCCCCGTGCCACCGCCCCCAACATTATGTCTGCTAATCGTAATGCCCCTTTTTCCCCCTTATCCCTCCCATCCCACCCATCTTCCCCAGTCCCTTTCCCTTTGGTAACTATTAGTCCATTCTTGGGTTCTGTGAGTCTGCTGCTGCTTTGTTCCTTCGGTTTTTTTCTTTGTTCTTATACTCCACATATGAGTGAAATCATTTGATACTTGTCTTTTTCTGCTTGGCTTATTTCACTGAGCATAATACCCTCTAGCTCCATCCATGTTGTTGCAAATGGTAGGATTTGTTTTCTTCTTATGGCTGTATAATATTCCATTGTGTATATGTACCAACTCTTCTTTATCCATTCATCTACTGATGGACACTTAGGTTGCTTCCATTTCTTGGCTATTGTAAATAGTGCTGCAATAAACATAGGGGTGCATCTGTCTTTTCAAACTGGGCTGCTGCATTCTTAGGGTAAATTCCTAGGAGTGGAATTCCTGGGTCAAATGGTATTTCTATTTTGAGTTTTTTGAGGAACCTCCATACTGCTTTCCACAATGGTTGAACTAATTTGCAGTCCCACCAGCAGTGTAGGAGGGTTCCCTTTTCTCCACATCCTCGCCAACATTTGTTGTTGTTTGTGTTTTGGATGTTGGCCATCCTCACTGGTGTGAGGTGATATCTCATTGTGGTTTTAATCTGCATTTCTCTGATGATTAGCGATGTGGAGCATCTTTTCATGTGCCTGTTGGCCATCTGAATTTCTTCTTTAGAGAAGTGTCTATTCATGTCCTCTGCCCATTTCTTAATTGGATTATTTGCTTTTAGTTTGTTAAGGTGCATGAGTTCTTTATATATTTTGGATGTCAACCCCTTATTGGATATGTCATTTATGAATATATTCTCCCATACTGTAGGATGTCTTTTTGTTCTACTGATGGTGTCCTTTGCTGTACAGAAGATTTTCAGCTTGATATAGTCCCTCTTGTTCATTTTTGCTTTTGTTTCCCTTGCCTGGGGAGATATGTTCATGAAGAAGTCGTTCATGTTTATGTCCAAGAGATTTTTGCCTATGTTTTGGCGAACACCAGCTGCTGAAGAGGCTGTCATCTCCGCATTGTATATCCATGGCTCCTTTATCAAATATTAATTGACTCTATATATTTGGGTTAATGTTTGGATTTTCTATTCTGTTCCACTGCTCTGTGGGTCTGTTTTTGTGGCAATACCAAATTGTCTGGATTACTGTGTCTTTGTAGTAGAGCTTGAAGTCAGGGAGTGTAATCCCCCCTGTTTTATTCCTCCTTCTCAGGATTGCTTTGGCTATTCGGGGTCTTTTGTGGTTCCATATGAATTTTAGAATTATTTGTTCCAGTTCATTGAAGAAAGCTGTTGGTAGTTTGATAGGGATTGCATTGAATCTGTACATTGCTTTAGGTAGTATAGCCATTTTGACAATATTTATTCTTCCTAGCCAAGAGCATGGGATGCATTTCCATTTGTTAGTGCCCTCTTTAATTTCTCTTAGGAGTGTCTTGTAGTTTTCAGAGTACAGGTCTTTCACTGCCTTCGTTAGGTTTATTCCTAGGTATTTTATTCTTTTTGATGCAATTGTGAATGATGGAATTGTTTTTCTGATTTCTCTTTCTGTTAGTTCATCATTAGTGTATAGGAAAGCAACAGATTTCTGTGTGTTAATTTTGTATCCTGCAACTTTGCTGAATTCAGATATTCTAGTAGTTTTGGAGTGGAGTCTTTAGGGTTTTTTATGTGCAATATCATGTCATCTGCAAATAGTGACAATTTGACTTCTTCTTTACCAATCTGGATGCCTTGTATGTCTTTGTTTTGTCTGATTGCCGTGGCTAGGACATCCAGTACTATGTTGAATAACAGTGGAGAGAGTGGGCATCCCTGTCTTGTTCCCGATCTTAGATGAAAAGCTTTCAGCGTCTCGCCGTTAAGTATGATGTTAGCTGTGGGTTTGTCATATATAGCCTTTATGATGTTGAGGTACTTGCCCTCTATACCCATTTTGTTGAGAGTTTTAATCAGGAATGGATGCTGAATTTTTGTCAAATGCTTTTTCAGCATCTATGGAGATGATCATGTGGTTTTTGTTCTTCTTTTTGTTGATGTGGTGGATGATGTTGATGGATTTTCGAATGTTGTACCATCCTTGCATCCCTGGGATGAATCCCACTTGATCATGGTGTATGATCCTCTTGATGTATTTTTGAATTCGGTTTGCTAATATTTTGTTGAGTATTTTTGCCTCTACGTTCATCAGGGATATTGGTCTGTAATTTTCTATTTTGGTGAGGTCTTTGCCCGGTTTTGGTATTAGAGTGATGCTGGCTTCATAGAATGAGTTTGGAAGTATTCCCTCCTCTTCTATTTTTTGGAAAACTTTAAGGAGAATCGGTGTTATTTCTTCTCTATATGTCTGGTAGAATTCAGAGGTGAATCCCTCTGGTCCGGGGATTTTGTTCTTGGGTAGTTTTTTGATTACCGCTTCAATTTCGTTGCTGGTGATTGGTCTGTTTAGTTTTTCTGTTTCTTGTTTGGTCAGTCTTGGAAAGTTGTGTTTTTCAAAGAAGTTGTCCATTTATTCTATGTTTTCCAGCTTGTTAGCATATAGATTCTCATAATATTCTCTTGTAATTCTTTGTATTTCTGTGGGGTCGGTCGTGATTTTTCCTTTCTCATTTCTGATTCTGTTATGTGTGTACATTCTCTTTTTCTCTTAATAAGTCTGGCTAGGGGTTTATCTATTTAGTTTATTTTTTCAAAGAACCAGCTCTTGGTTCCATTGATTTTTTTCTATTGTTTTATTCTTCTCAACTTTATTTATTTCTTCTCTGATATTTATTATGTCTCTCCTTCTGGTGACTTTGGGCCTCATTTGTTCTTCTCTTTCCAATTTCAGTAATTGTGTCTTTAGACTATTCATTTGGGAATGTTCTTCCTTCTTTAAATAGGCCTGGATTGCAATATACTTTCCTCTTAGAACTGCCTTTGCTGCGTCCCACAGAAGTTGGGGCTTTGTGTTGTTGTTGTCATTAGTCCCCATATATTCTTTGATTTCTGTTTTGATTTGGTCATTAACCCATTGATTAATTAGGAGAATATTGTTAAGTCTCCACTTATTTGTGAGCCTTTTTGTTTTCTTTCTTCAATTTATTTCTAGTTTTATACCTTTGTGATCTGAGAAGTTGGTTGGTAGAATTTCAATCTTTTTTAATTTACTGAGGTTCTTTTTGTGGTCTAGTATGTGGTCTATTATGGAAAATGTTCCATGTGCACTTGAGAAGAATGTGTATCCTGTGCTTTTGGGTGGAGAGTTCTGTAGATGTCTGTTAGGTCCATCTGTTCTAGTGTGTTGTTCGGTGCCTCTGTGTCTTTACTTATTTTCTGTCTTGTTGATCTGTCCTTTGGAGTGAATGGTGTGTTGAAGTCTCCTGAGATGAATGCATTGCTGTCTATTTCCTCCTTTAATTCTGTTAGTATTTGTTTCACATATGCTGGCGCTCCAGTGTTGGGTGCATATATATTTATAATGGTTATATCTTCTTGTTGGACTGACCCCTTTATCATTATGTAATGTCCTTCATTATGTCTTGCTACTTTCTTCGTTTTGAAGTCTATTTTGTCTGATACAAGTACTGCAACACCTGCTTTTTTCTCCTTGTTGTTTGCATGAAATATCTTTTTCCATCCCTTCACTTTTAGTCTGTGTATATCTTTGGGTTTGAGGTGAGTCTCTTGTAAGCAGCATATAGATGGGTCTTGCTTTTTTATCCATTCTATTACTCTGTGTGTTTTAATTGGTGCATTCAGTCCATTTGCATTTAGGGTGATTATCGAAAGATATGTACTTATTGCCATTGCTGGCCTTAGAATCGTGGTTACCAAAGTTTCAAGGGTTGCTTCTTTACTGTCTGACAACCTAACTTAACTTTCTTGGTAAGTTATTGTAAACACAGTCTGATGTTTCTTTATTTCTCTCCCTTCTCATTCTTCCTACTCCACTCTTTATATACTAGGTGTTTTATTCTTTGCCTTTAGTTAGTATTTGGATGGTCTGCTTTCTTTTCTATGATTTTATTTTCTCTGGTGACCTCTTTTTAGCCTTAGGAGTGCTTCCGTCTAGAGCAGTCTATTTAATATATCCTGTAGAGGTGTTTATGGGAGGTAAACTCTCACAGCATTCGCTTGGGTGGAAATTGTTTAATCCCTCCATCATATTTAAATGATAATCGTGCTGGGTACAATATTCTTGGTTTGAGGCCCTTCTGTTTCATTACATTAAATATATCATGCCATTCTTTTCTGGCCTGTAAGGTTTGTGTTGAGAAGTCTGATGATAGTCTGATGGGTTTTCCTTTGTAGTTGATCTTTTCTCTCTCTCTAGCTGCCTTTAATACTCTGTCCTTATCTTTGATCCTTGCCATTTTAATTATTATGTGTCTTGTTGTTGTCTTCCTTGGGTCCCTTGTGATGGGAGACCTGTGGGCTTCTGTGGACTATGAGACTATTTCCTTCCCCAGAATGGGGAAGTTTTCAGCAATTATTTCTTCAAAGACACTTTCTATCCCTTTTTCTCTCTCTTCTTCCTCTGGTAGTCCTATAATGCGAATATTGTTCTGTTTGGATTGGTCACACAGTTCTCTTAATATTCTTTCATTTCTAGAGATCCTTTTATCTCTCTCTGCCCTAGCTTCTCTGTATTCCTGTTCTCTGATTTCTATTCCATTAAGTCTCTTGCATCTTATCCAGTCTGCTGCTAAGCCCGTGGACCGCTTGTCTCATTTCTGCATTGTCTTTCCTGACTTCCCTCACTTCTTCCTTCAGCTCTTGCATATTTCTCTGTAGATCCATCAGCATGGTTATGACTTTTATTCTGAATCCTTTTTCAGGAAGATTGTGAACTTCTATCCCTTCAGACTCCCTCTCTGGTGTCTGGGTCTGGGTAAGTTTTGTTTGTACCATATTCCTCTGTCTTTTCATGGCGATAGAAGTGGTCGCTGGTAGGTGCCACGTATGTCAGCTGGGCTCTTTAAGACTTTAAACAGAAAAAAAAAAGAAAGAAGAGAAAGAAAAGAAAAGAGAACCCCCCCCCCAAAAAAAAACAAAAAGACGTCCACCAGGAGTAGATTCTGTGAGGAAGCTGTAGGTGACGCTGTTGCTCTACTATTCCGCAGCCGCGCTGCTCCGCAGGGCTCTTTGCAGCTCTGGCTAGGGCGGGAACGAGTGGGAGGCTGTTGATCTCTGTGGAAAGTCTTAGTAGGGCTACTTTTTCCCAGTCGTCACCCAAGGGGTCCGAAATTCCCCAGGACTCCCAGCCTGCTGGGCTGAGTGTGCTGGAATGATCCTGTTCTTCCGTTGGGCCCTATCTCTTTAAGACCGCTAAAAAAAAAGCTCGCGCTTTTCTTTTGTCCCAGGGAGCCAGCTCCGAGGACCCAGTGCGTTCCCAGGCTCAGATCCTGCACCCTCTGTCTCTCCAATGTGTGTCAGCGCTCCCGGCGCAGATAACCAGGGCTGGTTATTTTGCAGGCCTGTACTTCCACTCCCTCCTGGCTCTGAATCCTCTCCTCCCGCCGGTGCGTTGGGGTGGGGGAGTGCTCGGGTCCCACTGGGACGTGGCTCCGTATCTTGTCCTCTCGCGGGGTCCTGAGTCCTCTCAGGTGTAGATGCAGGCTGAGTGCTGTCCTGTATCTTCTGGTCTCTCTTTTAGGAATAGTTGTACTTGTTGTATTTTCATAAATACATATGGTTTTGGAGGAAATTTCTGCCGCCCTGCTCACACTGTCATCTTCCTGGAACTTGTCCTATTTTTTGGTGTTTTTATGAGTTTTTTTATGAGTATTATTTGGTTTTAAGAGTTCTTTGTAAATTTTTATATCAATCCCTTATTGGATATATCATTTTCAAATATCTTCTTCCATTTGATAGGCTGCCTTTTCATTGTGTTGGTTTCTTTTGCTGTGCAGAAGCTCTTTGGTTTGATATAGTCCCACTTATTCATTTTGCTTTTGCTTTCCTTGCCTGGGGAGACATGTCTAGAAAAAAAATCACTAATGCTGTTTTTTGAGTTTACTACCTATGTTTTCTTCTAGGAGTTTTATGGTTTCAGGTCTTGCATAGAGGTCTTTAATCCATTTTCAGTTTATTTTTGTGTATGGTGTAAAGTTTCATTCTCTTGCATGTAGCTGTCCAGTTTTCTTAACACCATTTATCAAAGAGACTTTTTTCCCATTGTATATTCTTGCCTCCTTTGTCAGAAATTGATGATACAAATGTGGGTTTATTTCTGGGCTGTCTATTGTGTTCCATTGAGCTATGTGTTTATTTTTATGCCAGTACCATGTTGTTTTGATTGCTATACCTTTGTAGGTTAGTTTGAAATCGGGGAGTATGATACCCTCAGCTTTCTTCTTTCTCAAGATTGCTTTGGCTATCTGGGGTCTTTTCTGGTTCAATAAAAATTTTAGGAATATTTGCTCTACTTCTGTAAAAAATGCCTTTGATGTTTTGATTAAACTTAACCATTTTAAAGTGAACAATTCAGTGGTATTTAGTACGTTCATAATGTTGTACAACCACCATCTCTTTCTAGTGCCAAAATATTTCCATTACTCAAAATAAAATCCTTTATCGTTAAGAAGTTTCTTTCACTTGGCATGATGTTTTGAAGTTCATCCACATTTTACAGCTGAATAATATTCCATTGTAGGTAGATACCACATTTGTTTATCCATTCATCTGTTGATGGACACTTCGGTTGTTTCTATATTTTTTGGCTCTTGTGAAGAGCGCTGTAATGAATATTGTCTATGTGAGCATTATTTGTTTGGGTACCCATTTTCAGTTTGGGGGGTATATACTGGAGGGTGGAATTACTGGGTCATATCGTAGTAATTATTTTAGCATTTTTGAGGAGCTGCCAAACTGTTTTCCACAGTAGCTGAGCCATTTTACATCCCCACCAACAATGTATGAGGGTTCCAATTTCTCTATAACATCATCAACACTTGTTATTTTCCATTTTAAAATTTATTGTTATAGCTCATCCTTGATTCTGAATCCAGATTTCTACCTGCTTCTCCAATCTGATGACCCTCCTTTTAGTAATTCCCTCTCATTAGTTCTGTAATTAGAGCAGATAACTACTTCTTACAGGTCATTCTGCTCTTAGTGAGCCAGCCTTTATTCTAGCTTTATAGTCTCAAGGAAGAGTGTTTTAGTGTTTATCAGTTTAAGCTATTGTCCATTTCTCTTCAAATTAACCATTTTGATATTCTTTTCATTAATTTCCTTGCTCCTGCCCAATAATATTAGATAATAGTTACCTGATTAGCTGACAGACCCATATAAATGTAAGTACTACCAGTCCATAACCCTTAGCACAACTTACCTGCATAACTTGGAAGGTGGAAGTAGTGGTGGTTGTTGGTGAGGTGAGGAGGGACTGATTTATAACTCTCAAGAGTGGAGACCATGTCAAATTCATATTTTTATCCATTTTAACTCCTAGAGAAGTCATGTTATAAAGATCCCCTGAAACATTAAGACTCTACAGGTGACAATGGTACCATTTTTCCATCTAATAATCCCTTCCCATATGCTGACATTTAAAACCTTAGAATAACTTTGCTTTGTCTCACTCTGTTAGTCAATATGAGGGAATCAAGATGTTCACTAGAGATGAATGTGCCAAAGGAAGTCCCTTTTGTTGGGAGCGAAGTGCCCACAGGTGCTGTTGAAGGTCATGTTTTGTTGTCAAGCTCGTGGCACATGAGAGATAACATTCCATATTTCATACTGTGCCCTGTGAGCCTAAAGACAAACTAATGTGCCCACATGGCGCAAGTACTAGAATACTGTTCTTGGGTGTGTGTTTGTCGGAATGTGACTGTCATCTCCACATTTTTTTGTCTTGACCAGGAATGAATGAGGTCATTCCTGGTCAATTAAAAGTAATTGGAGGTGACAATGAAATTTCAGTCTTAAGAAAATTTTGATACAGTTATATTAAAGATTGTGTTAACTTGGATTTCTTTATAGGTGCCAAAGAACGTTCTGAGATCTATGAAGCATTTGAAAACATCTATCCTATTCTAAAGGGTTTTAAAAAAGCCTGAGTGTATCATTCAACATCTCACAATATATTGGTTTGAATATGTGCATAAGCCCAGCACAGAAACAGCTGGACTGTAGATGTTCTATGCACATTTTGACTGTACTTATTAAAGAGTGATTCTATGTGAGTATGTCTAAGAAGTGAGGAGGCTTCCTTTTCAAAATGACACTTGTATTTTATTTTAAAACATGAACATGTAAACTTATTTCAAAATTTGAGAGATTTAGGGCCTTGCTAAAACATTATAGCATCATTAAAATTTAAGGCTCTGGTCTTGTTAAAGGTGTAGTACATTAACATGTTCTCTGAAAGTACATAGCAATATGTAGAAATTTCCAATAACTGCATAAAATAGATAATGTCTATAATATCATCTAGCAGAACAGAAATTAATGTGTCTATTTTTTGTCTTTTAAAATATTGAGTAGATGATCCTAGTCATTAGGTACAGGCACTGTGAAGGATCTGTCAGAATACAAATGAAACATGAAAGCCTGAAACCTTATGAAAAATTAAATATCCTTTTGTTTGAAATGATCAGAGAAAATTATTTCTCACTTAAAAATACATTTTAAACTTACAGGAACCATTCAGGTTTAGTGTAAATTCTGTTTTGAAAACATTTTGGGGACTTTTTGCTTTTGTTTTTCCTTTTTTTGACTTTTATGATACGATGTAATTGTGTTAAACTAGACAGGGTAGGACTAAGAGGATAGAGTAAAGCATTCAGATTCAAGACCTACTTCAGCATCATCAGCATTTCATAGAGATGTGAAGGTTAACAGGGAGGAGAGGAGCTCATGAGCCCAAGTGGTCAGTGGTTACATCCTTTACCAAAATGAGGAAACAGATTTGTGGGGGGGAGAGTTCAATTTCTGACGTGCTGAGTTTGTGGGGGCTACCGTACATCACTTTATGCTAGTAGGCAGTTGTGAATCTTTGGGTATGGAACCTGGGGGAGAAGTCCCAGCTAGAGAGGATTTAGGGCGATCAACTGACCACCAAAATAATCCTTGAGAATCACTGGTCTAGATAATTTCACCTATAAAGCCACTTTTCTTTTTTTCTTCTGTGGTTTACAGGCATATTCAAACATTACCTACTAACAGTCCTCTGACCCACCCTATTTACTCCTACAAAAAGAAATCTGGAGTAATCTGTCTAGGTTAAATTTTACGTAGTTTAGATTCTTTCTCAGCATGGCCCAGAGTAGAGGAAAAACGTTGGACATTAATTTAAAATTCACTTTTCAAAAAGATACAACTTTGATTTCCACGTTTAGTACGGCTGTTTACAGTAATTAGCCGTTATCGGTAAATTACTATCAGATTGCCATTAAACGTGTTGACTTCTTAAACCTAACGATGTTAGGTAGGTACTGTGATTATCTCCATTCAACAGATAACACAGGCTCAGAGAGTTTAGGAATTTGCTCTAAATCACACAGCTATTAAGGAGGTGGGTGAGCCAAAATTAAGCTCTCGCCAAACCTCAGCCCACTCAGCTTTTTTTTCCCTGTAATTTTAGCTAAATTCAAAAGCATCCATAGCGAATTAAAGAAATTCTCTTGTTTTGTTCCAGTCCATTTTCCCAGAATCCTAAGAGCATCGTACTACTATTTCTTGCACAGGTCTGAGGCTTTAACTTGTAGTTTCAGCATGATCAATCGAATGATGACATTTCATTTGGCTGACTCGCCCCGCTAATATAATCCGCCCGGCAGCAGTCGAGAAAAGCAACAGTGCCGGCCGCGCAAGGAAACCGCGGGCCGTGGAAAGGGACCGGGAAGCTGGGGAGGGGCGCGCCCGGACCCCGCCCGCCCGCCCGCACGCACGCACGCACGCACGCACGCCTGCACGCCCGCCCTGCCGGCGCCGCCTTCGGCCCCTCCTCCTCGCCCAGGATGCACCTGGTTGAAAACAAAATCCCACGTGACTGGCTCTGCTCTCCGGCCATCATGGCGTCTCCCAGTGGGAAGGGATCCCGGGCGCCGGAGGCTCCAGGCTCCGGGCCCCAGCCTCTCGCCCGGGACCTGGTGGACTCGGTGGACGACGCGGAGGGGCTGTACGTGGCCGTCGAGCGATGTCCGCTGTGTAACACCACCCGCCGGCGGCTGACCTGCGCCAAGTGCGTCCAGAGCGGTGATTTCGTCTACTTCGACGGCCGCGACCGTGAGAGGTACGGCAGCCGCCACGGCCCCATTGTTTCTAATCCCGGGGCCTCCTCCTGCTGGGCGCGTGGCGGTCGGAGTTTCGGGCCCGAGTCCGAGCGCTGGAGCCCGGCGAGGGGAAAGGGAAATGGGGGAGGGGTAGTTGCTTCGTGCCGGCGCTTTGCCCTCAGGGGAGAGGGTGTGGGTAGGGACCAACTGAGGGAAGGTCGCCGTTCCCAACCCACCCGAGAGGAGTGTGACCCCACGTTGCCCCTGGGTGCTAGATAGATGGTGACTGGAGAAGTCTTCCCCTATTACTGCCACAGAGTCTAGGTAGTTTGCTGAGCTTCCATTCAAAAACTTGGTTGAACCTCTATCTTCGAAAGCACATTTATTCTTTCGGGGAGAGACAAGAGGAGAAATAACTGGGCAAAAAGGATGCGGGCCGTGGTAGCCTGTATCACAGATGGAACTTGTTATCAGTGATGTTGACTCTAATGTGTGAACTAGGACTAGCTAGTTGCTCCGTTTTTCCCCTCTCTGCCTCCAAAGATTATTTTGGATGCCAAGGCGTTTGGGGATGTGTTTGGCTTTGTTTTAAAATCTAGACTGGGTGCTGAAAGCCCTTAGTTAAGAGAATTGAATTTAGGAACATGGTTTGTCCCTGTTTTGAAATCCAGACAGACAATTGCCAAGTCCTTACTTAAGAGTTGAAAAAATAGTGCGATTAACTGCAGCGTCTCTCACTCCCAACTTTTGTCTAAATAACAGCGTCCATGATACTAAGATAGATAACTTTTCTAGTGCAAAAGTTAAGGTTTTCATTTACAAGTCAAAAGCTATTATCTCTAACTTATTACTGAGGAAACTGCACAGTAAGTTCCTTGTCCTGGATCACACAGGTAATGAGTGTAGAATTAAAATCCAGACAGCCTGAATCCGTATAACATGAACTTAACCACTGGATTGTATCACCATTAATTATATTTGGAAATGTTTTGAATTCCTAGTATTTTTCTAATCATGAATGGAGCTCGTGTCTTTCTCTTTTTGAGATTTGTATGATACAAACTTTTTACTTCACTGCTATGTCTATAGCTGTACATGACTTTAGAAACTGCTGATGTAATGTGATAGTTTTAAAAATTAAACCAATTGTTTTATTATAAGAATATTAGGTATGAGATGGAAATGTCTAATTGATGGAATTTATCAAAGATTCAGTTCTGGACCCTCTATCTATACTTTTTCCTAGATCCATTCCCATGATTTAAATACCACCTATGTGCTGAAGACTGCCAGACTTGTATCTCCAACCCCGACCTCTCTGAACTCCAGAAAACAGCTGCCTACTCAACATCTGTGTTTAAATTTGTAATAAGTATCTCCATCTTAATATGGCAAACTAAACTCATTATTTTCCATCATAAATCTATTCCTTCCATGTTCATCCCAGTCCAGTAAATGGTAACCTCATTCTGCTTTTGGTACAGGCCAAAAAATCTTCCAGGCTTCCTTGACTCCTTTCTTAATTTCCCCATCTCTAATTCCATTAACAGATCCTATCTGCTTTTCCAAACCTATCCCAGATTTGACTCTTTCACCACTTCCTGGTCTGATCTACCTGAAGATGATTGCCCTGAGTTTCTGCTTCCACCCTTGTTCCCTTAGAGTGTAATTTCCATATTGCAGCCAGTGTAACACCTGATTAACACTCCTCCGTGCATATGTTTAGATCTTCCAGGGTTTTCTGTTCTACAAAAAATAAAAAAAGCCAGAGTCTTTAACCAAAGTTCCTCCTCTGCTCTCCTGTTATTTTTCCCTTATCTTTTCTACAGTGCCATCCTGGTCCCCTTACCCATCCTCAAACAAACCCAGAGTACTTATGCTTCAAAGCCATTGCAGTCTTATTCACACTACCAGGAATTCTTTTCTCCCAGAAATCTTCACGGCTCCTCCCTTTGTTTCCTTTAGGCCTCTGCTTACACATTAGAAAAATTCTTTCTGACCATTCAGTGAAAACAGTAACCTCCTTTACTACTTAATGTGCTTTATTGTCTTCCATAGCACTCACCACCATCGCATGGTTTACATATCAATTTGTCCCCCATTCCAATGATGTAAGCTGTATGAGGGCAAGACTTTTTTTTTAAGGTATTATTGATATACACTCTTATGAAGGTTTCACATGAAAAAACAATGTGGTTACTACATTTACCCACATTATCAAGTCCCCACCCATACCCCACTGCAGTCACTGTCCATCAATGTAGTAACGTGGAGGGCAAGACTTTGATGAGCTTTGTACTCTGCAGTATCCTCACAAAGAAGTTTAATAAAGATTTGTCAAATATTTGAATGAATTTACTCTTACTTCCCAGATTAGTCTTATTCTGCACCATTTCATTATTACCCATCATGATTCATTTGTTACTAAAGTCAGAAACCTGGAAGGTATCCTAGACTTCTCCTTTTTTCTTATTGTGTGTGTCCAAATCATCGGCAAGTCTAATTTGATCTGTCCCAAAATAGATCTTGAATCTGTCTACTTCTAGTCCAGACCACCATCATTTCTCTCCTGGTTACTTACTCGTTTCCTTTCTGACCCATCTAACTCCTCCCCACCCTTCTTCTGGCCTTCACACAGCAGCCACAGTAGCAGAAGTAAATCAGATAATGTCACTGTTTTGCTTAAACCTTTCAGTGGCTTTCCAGGGCATTAAAATTCATGCTCCTTCCTTTGGCATGTGTAGCCCCATGTGATTTGGCTACTGCTTACCTTCCTAACGTTGGCTGTAAGGTTGAGTTTAAAATGTGGGCTTTGAATTCATGCTACATTGAATTGAATCAAAGCTCCACCACTTCCTATGTGATTTTGAACCAAGTTTTATAACCTTTTCTGTGCTTGTTTATTCCATTTTGAAAATGCTGGGGTTTTTAACTTCGTTGGTTTCTGGTAGTAATTACATAAGAGGGTGCAGTAAAGTACTTAGTGTGATGGCCAGTACTCAGAAAATAAGCTCAGGCCACGCTCCCCACTTCCTTATACTCTCTGCTCCATAGTCAGGGGAGCCTTTTCCCAAATCCCCAAATACATGAAACTTTCTCACCATCAGGCCTTTTCCTTTGCTGTTTGCTTTGCCTGGAACACTTTGCCTCCTGGTTGGCACTTTGTTGTTCATATCTCAACTTAAATGTCACTTCCTCAGTAAGGCCTTCCCTGACCTTCACTAAGGTAGGTTCCCACTTCCCTCTCTTTCCCCATTATTTTTTATCAAAACATTAAATTCTTTCATGGTACTGAGTATGGTATGTAGTATTTATTCGAGGAAGATACCAACATCCTGATATAGTTCCATGAAGGCATGAATTCCAGTATTGTTCAGTCAGATCACCAGTGCTGGGTACAGCAGCAGTGGGTGGCACATAGTAGGCATGTTGTTAAAAGAATAGCAAAGGCCATACAACTAAAAAAAACTGAGCTCTAAATTCTTTGCTAAATCGGAGCATTTAAAGTGAATTTTCAGAAGAGACATGTGTTATAGTGGATTTCTTTTTCTGACAAAGCAGAAAAATGAAGAACAAATACCAGAAACATTCAACATTTAAAAATAAATATAGGGTTCAGGGATGAGAGGACTGCCACAGTGGTCTGCTCAACAAGCTTCACTTTCCATTTACCTTTTCAGAACCGTGTATTCCTTAAGAAAAGGAGTTTGTTTTCTTCATTCCCAGAACAGTGCTCAGTGTCTAGTAGGATGTAAGACTCTCTTGAGACCCAGGACCACTGTCCTGATAGCCAAATCATTTTTAATGAGCTCTCCTTGGGCACAACTACCTGCATAAAATACTCTGGCAAGTTACAGAGGAGAAAGTCAGGTCTCCTTGTTCAAGGATTTATACTGACTACAAACAGGCCTTAAATTGCATGAGTCAAATGTTGATATGAGATAGTCTACTGTGAAAAAGAAATACAAAATGAAAAATTTTGTATTCTGTGCATTGCTTTCAGACTTTTTCCTTGTACTTTATAAATAGGCCCTCACTAACTGTAGGAAACCACTTGGAAATAAAATATGGAAGCTTACCATACAGTTTAAAACTCCTTTAGCCTCTGATCCTTTTCAGTAAACTAGCCAAATTAGCTGTGCCTACATGGATCCTAAATATAAAAAGGGATGTCAAAGTTCTTGTACATGTATTTTTTCAGGTTTCATTGGTAGGTTAGCTGAGTGTACAAGCTTTAATGGCTTAGCAGTTCAAGAAAACTGGATATTAACAAACAAATCTATCTCACAGTAATTAGTTTGATTCCTAAGAAGCAAATATGTGTTTTTATATAACTTTGTGGCCAATATGACATTGGCAAATAGATTGAAAAATATGTAAACTCTTTACTTTTTTGTTATTGTTCAGTGGGTAGACTTCCTTATAACCTTGATATCCTCACTAACACTTTCCTTTCCTCATCGAAACCTTGGCCTCAGTCCTAAAACAATACTTTCTTCTCTGCTTTTTCATCTGCCTGTTAACTTCTGCACTTCTTTAAGAGATGAAGAGGAATGATATTAAGCAGATGTTAAGAGATCCAGTGCAATCTTCCTTGGATTTTGTATTGGTGAACATTTTAAAATTACAAGTCGTCTAACAGGAACATAATTTTCTAGGTTATACACTTAACCTGACACCAAAAGTAGCTCTGTTAGCCAATAGACAACTGACAAGTTAAGTGATCTTTCCATTCAAAATTGGAGAGAAATTGGTTACCAGTTTATGATAGGTATAGGAATGAGAGAGGGAACATAACCAAGGATACTCAGAAATTATAGCACTGACGAAAATCTGCCTGCTTGTTTAGAAACCGTTTAAAGTGTGGATCAAAAAGAAAGACACATTTTTTTTTCATTGAAGTATAGTTGATGCACAATCCTACATTGGTTTCAGGTATAAAACACAGTGGTTCAGCAGTTACCCACACCATTAAATCTTCACTCCCATTAGTGCAATTACACCTGTCAGCATAGGAAGATGTTACAAAATCATTGGTTGTATTCTCCATGCTGTACTACTATCCCTGTGACCAACTTACATTATGATTGAGAATTTTTGTGCCCTTTTATCCCCTCCCCCTCTCCACCCGCCAACCCAATCCCCTCCCCAGCAGTAACCACCAGTCACTTCTTGGTGTGTATGAGCCTACTGCTATTTTGTTCATTCTGTTTTGCTTTGTCTTTATATTCCACAAAAAAGTGAAATCATACGCTATTTGCCTTTCTCTGCCTGGCTTATTTCACTTAGCATAATACCCTCTGAGTCCGTCCATGTTATCACAAATGGCAGGATCTCTTCTTTTTTATGGTTGCCTAATATTCTATTGTGTATGTGTAGCACATCTTCTTTATCCATTCATCTATTGGTGGGTACTTTGGTTGCTTCCATAACTAGGATATTGTAAATAATAAAGTGATAAACATAGGGGTGCATATTTCTTTTCAAATCGTTCCTCATACTGATTTCCATAGTGGCTGCGCCAATTGACATTCCCACCAACAGTATAGGAGGGCTCCCTTTTTTCCACACCCTTGCCAACATTTGTTATTTCTTATCTTTTGGATGGTGGCCATTCTAACTGGTGTAAGGTGATATCTCACTGTGGTTTTGATTTTTATTTCCCTGATGATCAGTGATGTGGAACATCTTTTCATGTGCCTATTGGCCATTTTTATTTCTTTGGAGAAATGTCCGTTCAGGTCCTCCACCCATTTTTTGATCAGATTATTTGGTTATTTCGTGTTGAGTTGTATGAGTTCTTCATATATTTTGGATATTAACCCATTATTGGATAAGTCATTTATGAATATATTCTCCCATACGGTAGGTTCCTTTTTGATTTGTTGATGGCATCCTTTGCTGTACAGAAGCTTTTTAGTTTGATGTAGTCCCCACTTGTTCATTTTTTATTTTGTTTCCCTCGCCTGAGGAGATGGTATTCAGGAAAAAATTGCTCATACTTATGTTCAAGAGATATTTGCCTATGCTTGCTTCTAAGAATTTTATGGTTTCATGTCTTACATTTAGTTCTTTAATCCATTTTCAGTTTACTTTCGTGTATATGGAGTTAGACAGTAATCCTGTTTCATTCTCTTGCATGTAGCTGTCCAGTTTTCCCAACACCAGTTGTTTGGTTTTTTTTTTTTTTTTTTTATTACTAATATACAGTTAACATGAGCAACATTAGGGTTCCTAGACTCTCCCTATTATCAAGTCCCCACCACATACCCCATTGCAGTCACTGTCCATCAGCATAGAAGGATTTTATAGAATCACTACTTGTCTTTCTGTGTTATACTGCCTTCCCCATATCACCCCACCTCACCCCCACCCCCAGTACATTATGTGTGCTAATTGTAATAGCTCTTTTTCCCCTTATCCCTGCGTTTCCACCCATCTTCCCCAGTCCCTTTCCCTTTGGTAACTGTTAGTCCATTCTTGGGTTCTGTGAGTCTGCTGCTGTTTTGTTCCTTCAGTTTTTTCTTTGTTTTTATACTCTACAGACGAGTGAAATCATTTGATACTTGTCTTTCTCCGCCTGGCTTATTTCACTGAGCATAATACCCTCTAGCTCCATCCATGTTGTCTTGATTACTGTGGCTTTGTAGTAGAGCTTGAAGTCAGGGAGCGTAATCCCCCCTGCTTTATTCTTCCATCTCAGGATTGCTTTGGCTATTTGGGGTCTTTTGTGGTTCCATATGAATTTTAGAACTATTTGCTCTAGTTAATTGAATGCTGTCGGTGTTTTGATAGGAATTGCATTGAATCTGTAGATTGCTTTACGCAGGATGGCCATTTTGACAATATTAATTCTTCCTAACCAAGAGCATGGGATGAATTTCCATTTCTTAGTGTCCTCTTTAATTTCTCTTAAGAGTGTCTTGTAGTTTTCTGGGTATAGGTCTTTCACTTATTTGGTTAAGTTTATTCCTAGGTATTTTATTCTTTTTGATGGAATTGTGAATGGAATTGTTTTCCTGATTTCCCTTTCTGCTAGTTCATCGTTAGTATATAGGAATGCAACAGATTTCTGTGTATTAATTTTGTATCCTTCAACTTTGCTGAATTCAGATATTAGATCTAATAGTTTTAGAGTAGATTCTTTAGGGTTTTTTATGTACAATATCATGTCATCTGCAAACAAGGACCATTTGAGTTCTTCATTGCCCATCTGGATGCCTTTTATTTCTTTGTGTTGTCTGACTGCCGTGGCTAGGACCTCCAGTACTATGTTGAATAACAGTGGAGAGAGTGGGCATTCCTGTCTTGTTCCTGATCTTAAAGGAAAAGCTTTCAGCTTCTCACTGTTAAGTATAATGTTGGCTGTGGGTTTGTCATATATGGCCTTTATTATGTTGAGGTACTTGCCCTCTATACCCATTTTGTTGAGAGTTTCTATCATGAATGGATGTTGAATTTTGTCAAATGCTTTTTCAGCATCTATAGAGATAATCATGTGGTTTTTGTCCTTCTTTTTGTTGATGTGGTGGATGATGTTGATGGATTTTCGAATGTTGTACCATCCTTGCATCCCTGGGATGAGTCCCACTTGATCATCATGGATGATCTTTTTGATGTATTTTTTAATTCGGTTTGCTAATATTTTGTTGAGTATTTTTGCATCTATGTTCATCAGGGATATTGGTCTGTAATTTTTTTGTGTGGTGTTTTTGCCTGGGTTTGGTATTAGAGTGATGTTGGCCTTGTAGAATGAGTTTGGAGTATTCCCTCCTCTTCTACTTTTTGGAAAACTTTAAGGAGGATGGGCATTAGGGTCACTAAATGTTTGATAAAATTCAGCAGTGAAACCATCTAGTCTAGGAGTTTTGTTCTTAGGTAGTTTTTTGATTACGAATTCAATTTCTTTGCTGGTAATTGGTCTATCAGATTTTCTGTTTCTTCCTGGGTCAGCCTTGGAAGGTTGTATTTTTCTAGAAAGTTGTCTATTTCTTCTAGGTTATCCAGTTTGTTACCATATAATTTTTCATAGTATTCTCTCATACTTCTTTGTATTTCTGTGGTATCCATAGGGATTTTTCCTTTCTCATTTCTGATTCTGTTTATGTGGATAGACTCTCTTTTTTCTTGATAAGTCTGGCTGGGGGTTTATCTATTTTGTTAATTTTCTCCAAGAACCAGCTCCTGCTTTCATCAATTCTTCCTATTGTTTTATTCTCCTCAATTTTATTTATTTCTACTTTAATCTTTATTATGTCCCTCCTTCTACGACTTTGGGCCTCATTTGTTCTTCCTTTTCTAGTTTCATTAATTGTGAGTTTAGACTGTTCATTTGAGATTGTTCTTTCCTGAGGTAGACCTGTATTGCAATATATTTACCTCTTAGCACATCCTTCGCTGCATCCCACAGATTTTGTGGTGTTGAATTATTGTTGTCATTTGTCTCCATATATTGCTTGATCTCTGTTTTTATTTGGTCATTGATCCATTTATTATTTAGGAGCATGTTCTTAAGTCTCCATGTGTTTGTGGGCTTTTTCGTTTTCTTTGTGTAATTTATTTTTAGTTTCATAACTTGTGATCTGAGAAGCTTGTTGGTACAATTTCAGTCTTTCTGAATTTACTGAGGTTCTTTTTGTGGCCTAGTATATGGTCTATTCTTGAAAATGTCCCGTGTGCACTTGAGAAGAATGTGCATCCTGTTGCTTTTGGTTGGAGTGTTAGGTCCATATGTTCTAATATGTTGTTCCGTGCCTCTGTCTCTTTACTTATTTTCTGTCTGGTTGATCTGTCCTTTGGAATGAGTGGTGTGTTGAAGTCTCCTAAAATGAATGCATTGCATTATATTTCCCCCTTTAATTCTGTTAGTATTTGTTTCACATATGTCGTTGATACTGTGTTGGGCGCATATATATTTATAATAGTTATATCCTCTTGTTGGACTGACCCTTTTATCATTATGTAATGTCCTCCTTTGTCTCTTGTGCCTTTCTTTGTTTTGAAGTCCATTTTGTCTGATACAAGTACTGCAACACCTGCTTTTTTCTCACTATTATTTGCATGAAATATCTTTTTCCATCCCTTTACTTTCAGTCTGTGTATGTCTTTGGGTTTGAAGTGAGTCTCTTGTAGGCAGCTTATAGATGGATCTTGTTTTTTTATCCATTCAGTAATTCTATGTCTTTTGATTGGTGCATTCAGAACATTTACATTTAGGGTGATTATCGATAGGCATGTACTTATTGCCATTGCAGGCTTTAGATTCGTGGTTACCAAAGGTTTAAGGACAATTCCCTTACTATCTAACAGTCTAATTTAACTTACTTCGTATACTATTACAAACACAACCTAAAGATTCTTTCTTTTTCCTCCTTTTCTTCCTCCTCCATTCTTTGTATGTTATGAATCATATTCTGTACTCTTTGTCCTCCTTTGGATGTCATGTATTTAGCCTTAGGAATACTTCCATCTATAGGAGTCCGGAGGTAAATTCTCTCAGCTTTTGCTTATCTGAAAATTATTTAATCCCTCCTTCAAATTTAAATGATAACCTTACCGGGTAGAGTATTCTTGGTTCACGACCCTTCTGCTTCATGGCATTAAATATATCATGCCACTCCCTTCTGTCCTGTAAGGTTTCTGTTGAGAAGTTTGATGATAGCCTGACGGGTTTTCCTTTGTCTGTGATCTTTTTTCTCTCTCTAGCTGCTTTTAAAAGTCTGTCTTTCTCCTTGATCTTTGCCATTTTAATTATTATATATCTTGATGTCTTCCTTGGGTCCCTTGTGTTCGGAGATCTGTGCACCTCCATGGTTTGAGAGACTATCTCTTTCCCCAGATTGGGGTAGTTTTCAGCAATTACCTCCTCAATGGACATTTTCTATCCCTTTTTCTCTCTCTTCTTCTTCTGGGACCCCTATAATGTGAATATTGTTCTGTTTGTATAGGTCACACAGTTCTCTCAATATTCTTTCATTCTTAGAGATCCTTTTTTCTTTCTGTGCCTCAGCTTCTTTGTATTCCTCTTCTCTAATTTCTATACCATTTACCATCTCTTGTACTACATCTAGTCTGCTTTTAAGTCCCTGCATTTATGTTTCATTTCAGATATGGAATTTCTTAATGATTGAATCTCCGTCTTAAATTCGTTCCTGAGGTCTTGAATATTTTTCTGTACCTCCATAAGCATGTTTATAATTTTTATTTTGAAGTCTCTTTCAGGAAGATTGGTGAGTTCGGTGTCATTTGGCCCTCTTTCTCGGGTTTGTGAGATTTTGGTCTGAACCATGTTCTTTTGTCATTTCATATTTCTGTATGGTGCCCACTAGTGCCTGGGGTGAGGAAAGATCTGTTTCCTGATTCCCGTTTGCAGTGCCTGTCTCCAGTGTCAGAGCCACTGGGCCAAGCACACACGTGTAAACCTCTGTGCTTTGCATCTCTAGCTGTTGTAGGTTGGGCCTCCCTCTGGCTGGCCTGACAACTGCGCAGTGACTGCAGGTTTGCGAGCAGGTGCCTGCAGGCCAGTAGGAAGGCTCAGCAGGCTGTGTGTCACAGTGTGCGGCCTCGGAGCTGAGTAGGCAGCCAAGGGGATCAAGCACCTGAAGCTCCTTAAAGTTCCCAACCAGCTGGGCAGAGCATGCCCAGACAATCTTGTTCCTCTCTCCCTTCTCTCCCGCACAGCAAGCTCCATGCAAACTCTGTCCCTTTAGCAGCCCTCTGGCTGCTAGGAAGCCTCTCAGACCACCTGCCCTTCCTCTGACATAGAGCGGCTGGGTGTGGATCCCGTCCTCCACAAACGGCCAGAATGTCAATATCTCAAGCACTCCGCCTGTCCGAGCTCCCCAACGTCCAGAGCACCACACACTATAGGATTCTGCTCACAAAGCAAATGTCCAGGGTTAGGTGTTCAGCAGTCCCAGGCTTCCATCCCCTCCCCCACTCTGTTTCTCTTCCTCCCGCCAGTGATCTGGGGTGTGGGATGGGCCTGGGTCCCACCAGATTAAGACTTTCTACGTTAACCTGTTTTGGGAGGTCTGCTCTGTTCGTGAGGTGTGTATGCAGTCTGGTTCAGCCTTCTTTCTTGTCGCTGGTTTAAGGTTAGTTGCGTTAATTATATTTTTGTACTGTTAGTGGTTTTGGGAGACGCTCTCTGTCTCACCTGTCACGACGCCATCTTGAATTCCCAACACCAGTTGTTGAAGAGACTTTTTCCACTGTATATTCATGGCTCCTTTATTGTATAATAATTGACCTTATGTGTGTGGGTTTATATCTGGGCTCTCTATTCTGATCCATTGATCTGCGGGTCTGTTCTTGTGCCAGTACCAAACTCTTGTGATCACTGTAGCTTTGCAGTACAGCTTGAAGATAGGGAGCCATGGTACCCTCAGCTTTATTCTTCAGAAAGACGTATTTTATGAAAATATGGATATTGCTTTTGTAAGTATGTTTTCAGAAATGTTGCAGCTTTACCTTCACTGATTAGCCTTTTAAAATACATGATTATACCTTTCCAGGAAACAGAAATATGGGCACTAAACAAATTGAGAGTTGGGATAAAAGATGAGCAAGATATTTAGATGTTACTGAAGATTTCAAAGGGAATACACAGCCAGTGTCCCAAGAAATTACTGTTTAGACCTCTTCTCCCTCCAGTGTCTTTTTGGTTGTTGGTCACCATAGACTTTAAAAATCTTTTATCTTGAGAAGTCGCTTCTGGACACATACTGGTATATCCCATTTAGCAAAACAAAAGCTCTTCAGGTAGCAGGACTCTCCATCTTTAGGCAAGACTTTATCTGCTGTTTGATTATGTCCTTCAGGAAGGGTCTCAGCTCTCATCCCATGCAGCTTATTAGTTGTAGTTACACCATTACCTTCAGATCTGCTAAGAAAATACACCTTTTGTTTTTGATCAGTATAACTGTCTACTCTTACCATTATACTTTTTAGAATTTATAAAAAGCTTCACATTCATTACTTCATTTGTTCTATTCTCTACCACAAACCTGTGAGTTAGTAACCTATTTTAAAATGAGGAAACTCAGAGTAGTTGTGCCTTACTTATTCTTAGGCTGTGCTAATTCTTCAGTTCACTTCTAGATCTGTTTATCTATCTATCTATCTATATATATATATAGAGATAGCTTAGTTTAATACATTAGTATGATTAAGGGCGAAATCATTCATTGCAATGAAAAGAGAAACTAGAGTGTAAATGTGCTGTGCTGATACTTTCACATTTATCTTAATCCCTGTAACCAAGTAGGAAAGCATTATTCCCATGTATTTGTGAAGAAGCTGAACAGTGCTTTGTTTCTCTTTTCTATTAATGAGTTAACCTTCTTTCCTTCCAGTGGAGTTTTTACTATGTTTTCTCATAAATATTCTAAGATGGAAGAACCCTCCTGACGGGAACCATGTTTTTTCTCATTGCACTTGTCTATAAACATTATACCCTTGTGTGTCTAAACAATGTAGGGAAGAAAAATTTGATGGCTAGTAATTCTTACCATGTTAGTATCCTAGTTCAAGAAATAATTAGCTCATTAATCATCTCTGTATAGGGAGATTGCTGTGC
This sequence comes from Smutsia gigantea, assembly GCA_032199065.1. Classification (NCBI taxonomy): domain Eukaryota; kingdom Metazoa; phylum Chordata; class Mammalia; order Pholidota; family Manidae; genus Smutsia; species Smutsia gigantea. The sequence continues at coordinate 22,475 of JAVSCE010001360.1, read as the reverse complement.
TCTTCTGACCTGAGAAGCGTCACTGCCTTATTTCTGGAAGCAGAAATCATCAACTCTTTTACCAAACCTGTACCCAAATGAGAGATGGGGAAAGTCCCCCACCACTGACCCAAAAACTCAAGGCTTATTTTTCCCCCATTGGGCTTAAGAAATCTAAGGAATATAATGTGTCTCAAGAGACCTAAGAACTTTAGATGCTTTTAGGTGATTGTGTGTATTTTTTATAGGATATGATTCTTAAAGGGGAGCATGAGAAATTTAATTGATTGAATGGTGTCTTTTTCTGATTATAAAAGTATATATGATTATTGTAAAAAAACTTACAAAGTATAGCAATACCTAAAGAAGGAAACATTTTATCCATATTCTCACGGCTCTATTAATACTGTATTATATTTCCTTTCAGCCTTATTCCTACTCATGTGGTTTTTTTTAAACCCAGCATCTCATAAACACATACTCATTTCTTTATCTACCAATAGGGCCATCCTCCAGTCTCCCCAGGCAGGCGAGACTCCCTAGTGGTCCCCCTGAAAGCCTGCACTGCCTCTTGTACCACCCGCTTGCTGAGCGACCACCTGCTCTACTTACGGTCTCCATTGCAGGGGGGCCACTTGAAAGTCAATTTAAGGGAGTACTTTTTTAATGGAAAAAAGTCATTTGCAAAATCATAGAATTTAGTGTACAATCAGTTTAAGGAAGTACTTCTTTTGGGGAAAAAAATTATAAGTATGAAGGAATTTGGTAAATAATGTAGAAATTGTTTTTAAACTGGGAGAGAAAATATAAGAAATAGTGTTGTAAAAGCCATAGTGCATAGTACAGCTTCACTGGCAGATTCCTTTCCAAAAATAACACAAAACTGGAGTCTTCAAACAACAGCAAAATACTTGATAACTGTGTCTGCAAAAAAGTTTGGAAAATTTTATAGAGCAGAAACATAAATAGTCAAAAAGTAGACTTAAAAAAAATAATTTCAAGATGTATGAGATAAAAATGGCTAATTTCCCTAATAAATAAGCTCTACAAAAACCTATAGCAAAATGAACAAAAGGACATAAATGTAAATAAGAAAAGAAAACAGCCAATAAGGTAGGAAAAGGCTTTCAACATTTCTAATAGTGAAATAAATGAAGACAGATAAGTGAACTATGAATGATCGATTTTTGGGGCAAAGAGGTGGGAGGCCAGTCAGATGAGCAAAAACTAAAGAGAAATATGCAGTATTTGTGGAAAGTGTGAAAAAACAGGCTCTGTTACTCAACTGTTGGTGGGATTGTAAATTACATGAAATGATTCAGAGGAAACTTAAAGGTAATTGCAGAGATTTGTAAACATTTGATGCAGCAACTGCATAAAATAAATTTTACTTACTGGAATTTCTTATATAGAAACCTAAAAGCTAATGACCATTTGTGCACTTGGATATTCACTTATAGCATTGTATATTTCTTATATTTTCTCTCCGTTTAAAAAGGAAAATTTGGAAGTGTTCATCACTGCTTGATATAAATTATGTGATGTCCATTCATTGAAGTTCCAAGTACTTTAAAGAATGAGACTGATCTATATGTTCTGACATGGAAAGAAATACAAGTTATTTTATGTGATAAACCCAATTTGAAAGGCAGTACATAAAATATTCTTCTCCCCCCCCCCTTTTTTTAAGGTAAAATGTGTATCATTAAATCTGGTTTGAATATGATGACTGGTCATCATTTCCACTTCCTGGCAATCATATTGGGAAAGCACAGAATTGTGGAATGAATTTTTTATCTGTTTCCAGGAGTGGTGGGACGGAGAATGCAGAGACTGGATGAGTGTGCTGATGAGCAGGTGAATTGCTGATCCAGCCGTACTCCTTGATATGATCTGCTGTTTAGCGTTGTTAACACCACCTATTTTTAATTTCCTTCATGAAGAATAACATTACTCATGAAGTGTTTACTAGGGTGGGGATTTTTTATCTTCTGTTTATATTCCTGCTGTCATCTATATATTTATGTTTTAAACTTTGTTCTTTTACACAAAGTCAAAGAGAACAACCAGCTTGGTACAAAGCTGGGCAGAGTTGTTTGTCATCCCCATTTGTTTTAGTGCAAAGTGGCGTTTTTACAACAGATCTGGAAAGAGAAATTTGACAGCCTCTAAAAGCAAAATTTTCTCCTCCATGTCAGTCCTTGGTTTGCATGGTTTGATGAGTCTTGTGAGTTTGTCATCTCTTGCAGGTTATTGGAACATGAACCACCACACTGCCTCAATGAGGCAGAAGTAAATACCACACTAGTTTCTCATATTTGATACAAGGAAATGGAAATAGATAACAAGTAATATATTCAAGAATAGCTGCAGAAGAAAATATAATTAGATTTTTTATATTCTGAAAGATGCTTTGTTACAAGTGCAGGCACATAGTAGATGCATGATAAATTAATTGGTGAATTGTGGGTTTGTCTGCATTCCATGTTGGTTTCTGAGTTTTCTAATACTGTTCACTGCAGTTACCACCTTCCCAGCCATCGCAGTGCTACATCTGCTGTGACAGTCTGTGTCCGCGCTGTCCGGTCAGGCAGCCACCGGGCTCTATGCGGCCATTACAGTTTGGTTAGTCCAGCTGAGGAGCTGGAGTTTAATTTAACTTAAAATGTCATATATTAGAAGTATATTATCTGCCCCATGTAATATTACCTGATTAGCTTTTTTGCTTTATGTATTGTACATTTTCAGTGACTATTAAATGATAGGGTCATGATTAGACCATTTTATCCCTTCTGTTTAGAAGTAGATGTCTTTGGGTATGTTTCAAAGATGAGGTTATAGAAATACTCTTTTAGAGAAACTTTCTATGTCTGGATTCTTTTAAGGAAGAGATTCCTATGGCTGTCATGGTCTATTAAATTGTTTTCATTTAAGCTAGGAATTCAGGAGGTAGCCAAAAGCTTAATCTTGAACACTCTGTTAGAGTAGCCTGTGGCATTACCATTGTTTCCTTGAAAATAGTGAGCCACCATTAGTTCAGTTCAAAATCAGTTCATATCATGCTCCTCATACAATTTTTTTTACCCAGATTCTTACTAAGCAACAAGCCAGTTGAAGTACTCAGTAGCACATATGACTGATGGCTACCATTTTAAACAGCACAGATCTAGAAGATCTGTTAGCCACCTTTAGCTAACTGGGATTTATAGGGCACCATACCCACACCTGTAAGGTGCATGTTCTCCCATGTGCTTATGGAGTTTTCACAAAGGCACACCGTATGCAAGGCCGTGAAACACTCTCAAGCTGAAAGATTGAAATCTCAGTATATTATGGGACCTCATCAGAATTAAAGTAGAAAATAATAAGTTACCTAGAAAGGCCCATATATCTGGAAATTAAATAATGTACTTCTAAATAGCTGACAGGTCAGAAAGGAATTTTAAGGAAAATCAGAAATTTCAAACTAAATGATAAAATAGCCTATCGAATAAGGCAATGCTTAGGAGGAAATTTATAGCTTTATATGATTATATTAAAATAGGAGAAGCTTAAAATCAATGATCTAAGTTTCCATCATAAACTGCAAAAAAAAGGCAAACTAAAATCCAATAAGATGATGCAGGAAGAAAATGATAAGGATAAGGGTGAAAGACTGATAGAGAAAATGAACTGCAATGTGATACCCTTCCTTTTTAACTTTTACTAAGTATCATTTATAGGTGAGCAGGATTAAATCAAGCCTGCTAATTTAAATTATTTTTATAAAGGAAGCCTCAATTTCCTTGAACTCAAATTCAGTTGAGTGCTTTGATTTGCCTGTTTGGGAGGATAATTTAATGGGGGGCAGGGGAGGGAACTATAGACATATTTTATAAACTCATGAAAAAATTTTAAAGCTGAGAATTTGAACTTCGTTTTAAAATAACCAAATGGTAAGTGGCTGTGTATATCCCATTGAGAAGATGTGTATTTACTTTCAGTACAGTGACATTTCCAGATGATCTACAGAAATAATTGCTCTCAGGAATTTGCATACTCTCTTTGAACTGAAAAAAGCGAACATCTAAATAAGACATCATTTTCTTACAGGTTTATAGACAAGAAGGAAAGATTAAATCGACTTAAGAGCAAGCAAGAAGAATTTCAAACAGAGTGAGTTTTCGTTTTGCTTTTTAATTAATGGAGGTCATGTAGTCACCGTGTGGTTTAATTCAGTGCTGTGGTAGGATTGCTCACTCAGGGAATTTAGGGTTCAATCTCAAAGGGTGGAAGAACAGTGCATCTGGGGGAAATAAAATGGAGGTTATCAAGTTTCCAGAAAATCTTGACATCAGACTCAGAGCCCACACTACATAGCAGGTACTCTGAGACTATTCAGATATGTGAATCAAACCCCTGGCCCTGATGTGTGACAGCTGGGTCCAGGACAGTAGGCATATGAGACTTAAATTAGTGATGGTGGCTCCTGTAGGACATCATTGCTTCCATTTACCTTCCTCTGTATCAGTTTTTTTTGTAAAATGTAGTCTGCAGGTCGTCTACATCAAAATTCAATAACCAAGTAATGGCTTAAAATGCAGAGTCCTGGAGTCCTATTCTTAGATATTCTGATTCAGTAGAACTGGGGGAAGCCCAGCAGTATGACTTATTAACAAGTACCCCTGATGAATCTTACTCTGTGGATTTGAGAATTGTCCTGTGGAACCTTCTGTCCCAAACTGACCCAGTCACTGTTCTCCAGATACCCCCCAGGTCTGATTAACACATTTATGAGCAGATGAAATCTTCTGAGATGCCCTGCATTAGAGAAACCTGCTTGGATTTATTTAACTAAGTCATTTATCTAACTTTCTTGGTCACATAAACTTTTATTTTTTTCCCACAGAACGCTTCATCCCACAGAACAGATTTTTGCAGATGCTAGCTTGTACCATTTCTTTGGGAACTGATCATAAGCATTTTAGATCATGAATTATCTTGTAGCTATCATTATTAAGTATGACTGATGGAAATTACTGATTATGACTGAGGACAAAGGGCTATGGCAGTTATGGAAGTTCATTGTGAACATTTATAGAAAGGCTCTTGTCAGTATTAAAAATTCAAAAGAAGGTGAGAAAAAATTGCAGAAAACAGGAAACTTGGAAAACATTTTTAAATTCTTAAGTCCCACTTTGGTGTTTCCAGCCATTTCTAAGAAATTTTTTTTTTATTAAGGTATCATTGATACACATTCTTATGAAGGTTTCACAAGAAAAACAATGTGATTATTACATTCACCCTTATTATCAAGTCACCCCCATACTCCATTGCAGTCACTATCCATCAGTGTAGTAAGATGCCACAGAATCCCTATTTGTCTTCTCTGAGCTACACTGTCTTCCCCATGACCCACACACACCATGTGCACCAATCATGATACCCCTCAATCCCCTTCTCCCTTCCTCCCACACCCCTCCCCTTTGGTAACCACTAGTCCCTTCTTGGAGTCTGTGAGTCTGCTGCTGTTTTGTTCCTTCAGTTTGTTTAGTTGTTATACTCCACAAATGAGGGAAATCATTTCGTACTTGTCTTTCTCTGCCTGACTTATTTCACTTAATACCCTTTAGCTCCATCCATGTTGTTGCAAATGGTAGGATTCGTTTCCTTTCTTATGTCTGAATAGTATTACGTTGTGTATATGTACCACCTCTTCTTTATCCATTCATCTACTGATGGACACTCAGGTTGCTTCCATATCTTGGCTATTGAAAAAGTGCTGCAGTAAACATAGGGGTGCATATGTCTTTTTGAATCTGAGAAGTTGTATTCTTTGGGTAAATTCCTAGGAGTGGAATCCCCGACTCAAATGGTATTTCTATTTTTGGTTTTTTTTGTGGAACCTCCATATTGCTTTCCACAGTGGTTGAACTAATTTACATTCCCACCAGCAGTGTAGGAGGGTTCCCCTTTCTCCGCATCCTCGCCAGCACTTGTTCCTAGTCTTTTAAGAACTTAATTTTTAAAAGTTGTTGATTTTACATTTTTGAGATCCACAAAATTTGTCTCTTTTCCATACAGAGTGTTAGAAGCTATGGAAGGAAAATGGATAACAGATCAGTTGGTAAGCTATTAGAAGTATTTAATATTCTTTTATACTTGAGGTTATATGTTTTTAAGTTGGTAGAACTTAAAAAATCATTTTGACTTTAAATTTATTTTTGATCATTGTTTTGACAGTCCTCTGTTTGAATATATTTGTAGTGTGGGCTTCTCAATTATTTCATCTAGATACCAAAACAGGGGATTGACATTTAATTATGGAATAATCATTAAGGACGATTGTGGATTCTGGTATTGACATAGGAATACAAGAATAATGAGCTATTCTTTCTGAAAAAGTTTACTCATCATAAATACACACTCTAGGTGGATTAATGATTAAATGTGAGAAGTAAATTAATAAAAATATTAAAAGAAAATCTGGGAGAGTATTAATGTAATCTGGATGTGAGCAGACCTTTAGAAGCTAGGAAGGAAAACCATTTGACAGAGTAAATAAAAGTTAAGTTCTACATTTAAAGACCTTAAGCAAAATGAACATAAACTGGGGGAAAAAATCAGTACATGTGCAAATAAAGAGAGTTTAATTTTTATTCACTGTTGGTGGGAGAATACATTGAAATATTTATTTGGGGGACAGTTTGTTGGTGGTTTGTTGGTTTTTTGTTTTGTTCTTTTTAATGTACATGTGGTATGTCCAGCAATTTTCCTTCTAAGAAAATGCACAAGACTGCAGAGATTTATGGATAAAGAAGCTGATTGTCTGCAGCACTGATAGTAAAGTTAATATATAAATATAATCTGTATGTTCATTAATCAGGGTGAGATAAATAATTATGATACTGTGTAGCTGTTAAAAAAGAACATGATCATTTATTGATATAGAATGGTATTTTTTAATGAAATATTTTTTAATGAAAAAGCAAGCAAAAAGTAGGCTAGGGTAAAGTATTGACTCCATTTGTGTATGTGTTTTAAATTCATACTGTAAAAAATCTGAAAAGATACATATCAGACTTTGAGATTCCAACTAAAGAATGGGAAGAAGTCAGGACAACAATCACTTTCTTTTTTCTTCTGTGACGTTTAATATTTTTCACAATAAGCATCATTCATAATTTTTAATTAATACGTGTATGTGGTATAAATGAATTTTGCTTATGCTGTGAATGTTACATAAATGAAATACAATGTATGCAGAAAGATCATAGAAGACTAATTATAAGGAATCCTAACCCCATTTTTCTAAATTCCCTTTACAAAATGTAGTTTTTCTATCAAAAACTTCCATATCGATTCTTAAAGACTAATACATTTTAAAAGTGAAGATGTTTCATTGCCGAGGCAATTCACTGCTGAATCCATCAGTCCCCGTGAATCTATTTTCAAATGTCTCTCTCCCCCCATTGCAGAGGTTAAAGTGTACCCCGCTGGAGCATCCCTGTAATGTTTTGTATTTCATGCCATCAGAGAAGAATTAGGTGGATTTCTCTTCTCTCTTAATTTCCTAGCAGTTGATATTAAAATGAATAACATTTTTTTTCTTTGTAATCCACCACAGTTTCAAAAGCTGTGTAATAAATATAATTATATTGGTCTTTTCATTATGTTTTTAAGGTTTACCTTAAAATAAGTGGTAATCCTAGGTAGATAATCATATTAACCATTAGAGATGGTTTGTGATATTTGTTGCATACTTTTTTTAAGAGATGGAAAATAATGTCCTGCAAGATGAGGATTGAACAGCTGAAACAAACAATATGTAAAGGAAATGAAGAAATGAAGAAAAGTAAGTAATTTGCTCCCCTTCTTCCAGCTCATAAGGGGCTTGTGTGGAATTTGTCGGATTAATAAACTAGAGAGACAGAGGAAGAGAGGAGGGGTGGGGGAGCAATAGTGACCTAGAAAAATATACTGCTTGTCTTCCTTCTTGTAAAACATTTGTATAAGGGTTTTTTTTCCTATATATTTGAAACACACATACACACACACACACACACATTCACATACAGATACAATGACCTTTAAATAAACTACCTTCTCAATTTAAAAAGTTAAGGAATGTATGTTTTCCATTTGCTATAGCTCAGAGTCTGTCTTATTTGGTACTCGGTTATAATAAAAATTAGTTCATGCCAGGAGCACAATATCCTGACCTTTTCTTCCTTTATGAGTCTCACACATATATTTATTTGTATTACTCTTATACTGTGTTTGTATACTTCATACTTTATCCTGGGTGGCTATGAAAATTTGAGTCCTCTTAGAAATCCTGCATCCTCAGAAATACTCCTTATATTTTTGAAGATCAATGTTTGAAGTTCAGAATGAGTCATCATACCTTGTGAATCCCTTTCTTGTCTACTTGTTGCTTTCAGAAGCAAGTATTTTATAGTAGTTGTAATAGTGTAAAAGCTTCCTTTGAAAATGTTTGGCCTAATAAAGTACTCATGTGATGTTGCACAGGTTTTAATAAGCTAAAGAAGCAGGGCAGCATGGTGAAAAGGTGCTCAGAACTGCAGACAACTGATTACCCCCTGAGTTTGGCATACATTCTCCAAAGGCCCTGTTTCATAGCAGCGTAGGGATTCATTACATAACATTGGCTCACCCCCTTTCCACATCCTCCCGTAATGTTCAGACCAGGGGTCTGCCACCACACATCTGTGAACATCCTGAAATTGCTGAATTTACTGTGCTCTTGTGTGTTTCTCTGCGAAGCAGGTTTAAAACTTTAATCAACTCAAATTTTAACACATTTCTAACCCCCCAAAAAAGGAACCATGCAGAAAAGAAGGTATGGTTCTAAAGCAGTGGGCCCTGTAACAGTGGTTTCTGTCCCTAGCAAATCATGAGAGTCACCTGGTGACTTTTTAAAATCTAGAGAATTCTGGGACCCACCCTGGATTTGGGAAATGAAAATGCCATGTGTGGGTTCTGGGTCAGTGGTTCTTAAACTGTCTCTAGTAAAAGACCAGTTTTTTCCTCTTTGATTTCCAATCTGTCATAAACTGATACTGATACTTTCATAAGATACAGTAAAATTATTTACTAAGAAAATGTTTGCACCCTTGGATGCCATGGCAATGTCAGGGTAAAGAAAAAAGTTTCTAACCTTAACTCTGTTATTTCTGTACTTCTCTTGTCTGGCTGGTAAAAATTTAATAATGGACCCAGATTCATAGGCACACTTAAAATAGCCCTACTCTGGGTGGTTCTGGTGACCTGCCAGGATTGAGTGAGAAGCACTTTAGAACATAAATGTAGGCTAGTTGCCATCCTTTAATGAGACTCACAAAATTTTACAAGCAATTTTAAGGGAATTAATGTATTCCAGAAGCTATGCAAGTCCACAGGTTAAAAGCTTGGTACCTAATAGATACTAGTATATTTTTTTAACTTTAATGTTGTAATACCACATATATTCAGAAAAGGGCATAAATTATAAACTGTACAGCAGATGAATATTTCTCCAGAATCTTTTGATTTAATGTGTCCTGATACAGAATAATGCAGATACATTATACAGCATAGATAGGAAGTTGGATTGTATGAAATTTCATGGTTGAATTGAACTGTGCAACAGTCAGTTACATACCCAAACAAGCAAGGGTAGGTTACAGAAATAGCATTTACAGGAAAGTGTTTTCATGATTAGGGGGAGAGGGCATGGAGAGAACAGACTAAACTCTGAGTGCCTATTCTGCACTAGTGATGAGTTCCTGCCTCCTCTGAGGCCATGAAACTAAGTTGGAAACTGTCCTTTAAAAACTTACCACCAAAGAGCACAGGGTCATGGCTAGACAGATTATTTGAGCACTTGTAAAGTGCCCAGTAGAGATCATGCAAATATACAAGCTTGCTGGAAAGTAAGTGTATGACAGGACCAGAGACTTAACTTTTTTTTAATTAAAGTATCATTGATACACAATCTTAATGAAGGTTTCACATGAACACCATTGTGATTTCAACATTTACCCATATTATCAAGTCCTCACCGCCCCCCATCGCAATCACTGTCTATCAGCATAGTAAGATGCTATAGTCGTTACTTGCCTTCTCTGTGCTGTACTGCCTTCCCTGTGACCTAACAATATTGTGAGTGCTAATTATAATGTCCCTTAATCCCCTTCGCCCTCCCCACCCATCCTCTGCAACCGCTCCCCTTTGGTAACCACTAGTCCCTTCTTGGAGTCTGTGAGTCTGCTGCTATTTTATTCCTTCAGTTTTGCTTTGTTGTTAATACTCCACAAATGAGTGAAGTCATTTGATACTTGTCTTTCTCCACCTGGCTTATTTCACTGAGCATAATACCCTCTAGCTCCATCCATGTTTTTGCAAATGGTAGGATTTCTTTTTTTTTTTATGGCTGAATAATATTTCATTATGTGTATGTACCGTATCTTCTTTATCCATTCATTTATTGATGGACACTTTGGTTGCTTCCGCATCTTGACTGTTGTAAATAGTGCTGCATTGTTGCCTTTGCAGGACTTTAAATGGGTGCATATGTCTTTTCGAATCAGGGATATTGTTTTCTATGGCTAATTCCTAGGAGTGGAATTCCTGGTTCAAATGGTATTTCTATTTTTAGGTTTTTGAGGAATCTCCATACTGCTTTCCACAACAGTTGAATTAATTTACATTCCCACCAACAGTGTAGGAGGGTTCCCCTACAGAGACTTGACTTTTAGGACAGTCACATTTGAGCAGGCATAGTAAAGAGGTGCATCTAAGAAGAAATAAAACTACAAGAGACCTTATGCCTGCAGCAGAACACCTAGTTCAGTGGTCCTCAAAGAGGACCATCTATCAGACATTTATTACATGCTTGTTATATTCTAGTCAGGAGACAACTTCAGTTGGACCTGGTATAAAGAACTAAACTATGTGCTGTTGGTCAGGTACATGCACAATACCACAAACTTCCAAGGAGCAAGAGGTCTGGGGAGCAATTATGGATGGGGGGGCTTTGCTGGATAAGTAAAATGTGGACATTTGCAGAATAGAATCAGATAGCATTTCTGGAGAGACATTGATTTGACCAACAGGACGGAGATGAGATATTTAGAGAATGAGGACTGGCTCAGTATCCATCCATCATGCATTTATTTAAATAGTTCCACCTTGTGAAAAGGATTTGAAGTATCTAGTAATTGAGAGAGGCTAGAGTGAAGGGTGTGCAGAAGGAACTGTGGGATAAACACCAGCTTGGAGGTAACCTGGAGGCTGAGGAGTTTGGTTTGTATTTGATTGGCTGGCAGTGCAGAAATGCTGAGTGTTGGCTGTAGTTTATGAAGACTGAGACAGTAAAAGAGGGTGTGGTGTGGCCAAGCCAGAGCTAGGCAGTTTGGGTGAGAGTTAATAGGTTGTGATAGTGAAAATGAAAAGAAAGCCCTAGATTTAAGGAACTGTAGGACAGTACACCTTGGGGAACTGACCATCAAGGGTTTGATTTAGGCAGTTGAAAACCAAAATAATCAAGTAGGAACCTAGCTTAAAATGCATTAAGGAGGCTTTTTTTGGAAAAGTAGCTTGATATTGAACTTGTTTGAGCTTCATTAGTTGTTCCTAGGTATCTGAGATTTTACAGCTTTTTCCTGTTTTAGAGAAGTCTAGCTACAACCTAGCACAGCTAGCAGATCTTGTTATCCACAACCTTAAAGGATCTCCATAAGGACATAAATCAGGCAGCGTGAGTGTCTGTCTCCTTTCTTGGTTGTGTGACCAGGCTATTGTTGCCTTTGCAGGACTTTAAATGCTGGCATAGGACAGGAGCTGGCTAGGTAGGTGGTTCCACCTGCAGGGGGCTGCTATCCACTAACTCTGCAGGGCTCTCGGTCTATATTTTTGCTGCATGAATGCCTGCCATGAGATTATTCCAGGGTTCTCTGAATGTAGCCCAAGGCACACTTTAGAGGTTCTGATGAAAATCAGATAGCCAGTAAGTTTTTCAAACTTGAATTAGGTATCTTTTCTGCCCAGTATGGCTGTTCTTTAGTGCTTACTGTAAGAAAATCAGATACTTCCTGGGCTAAACTTCAAATGATAGGATAGTCATTGAGTGGTTCTCGCTAATGATGATTTTAATTGAAGATCCAGTCATTTGAATGGTGGTCCCCTTTGCTTTGTGTGTAATAATCTGCTTGAACTGAACTCTCAGTTTCCCTTAGTGAACATTTCCCAGTTAATTTTATAGAGGTTTTGCTTTCAGTTGAGACCTGCAGGAAAACACTCAGGCTTGTCGGGCGGGGTTCTGCAGTACCCAGGCACTATTTGTAGAGATAATTCTTGGGTGTGATTTATTTCTTTTAGATTCTGAAGGCCTTCTCAAAACCAAGGAAAAGAATCAGAAGCTTTACACTCGAGCACAACGGCATCAAGAGAAAAAGGAGAAGATTCAGAGGCACAATCGCAAGCTTGGTGACCTAGTAGAAAAAAAAAACATTGACCTAAGAAGTCATTATGAGCGTCTGGCAAATCTTCGGCGATCACATATATTAGAGCTCACCTCTGTCATTTTTCCCATTGAGGAAGTGAAGACTGGTGTGAGGTACAATAAGCATGTTTTTTGACTCTAGAAATAGATCAAGTTCCAAAGATCAAGTGTTTGTCAAATACATCATTATGTCATTTATTGGACCTCATTCAGGGGTCACTGGTTTTCCTGGTAATGAAACTTTAGTCTTATCTGCTTCAGCAAACAGTGTACACTGAACAAAATTGGGGAGGTAGTCAAGGTGGAGGGCCGTTGCTCTCCCGAGAAGTGGAGCCCAGGCATATGCACTCACAGAGCTTCCAGAGGAGCTGCTGACTCACACTGCTGATGCAGAACCGTCTGATGCCTGGTGTTGGCTGCCATCCCAGTTGGGCTGTTTATTAGTTATGTGCTCTGACGCAGGTTCCTGAACCTCAAAGTCTAATTTCCTTGTCTCTTAGATGGGGGTAATAAATGCCTGCTTCACAGAGAAGTCATGAGCTAAAATGGAAGAGAACACTGGTGTTCAGGGTCTCTTACTTGGTGGGCATAACATGTTGTTTTTGCCTTTTCCTGGTAACTAGCTGCTGTCAAGCACTGGTTACTGTAACTTCGTCTTAGGCTGTAGTGCCACGGATACCCTCAGGAGTCAGTGGGATGGGTAAGACAGTAGTTCCCCACCCGGCTGTTCATGAGGACCATTCAGGAACTTTTGAAAAATACAGGTTCTAGAGTTCACACTCCCAACTTCCTTCTAGTACTTTTATTTATTTCTTTTTTAAACTTCCCCTGATAATGCTAATGATTATCCAGGTTTGGAACCTACCACTGAAGATTTTCATTTGCTTTCTCACTACCATCAGGCTGTTCCAGTTGAGGATTTCCTGTCTCTTCTCATTGCCCTCACTTTCTGCAGCTTTCTCTGGAATTGGACAGTCAGTGGCCTATTGCTAGTTAGGACTATTACTGTTCTTTGCTACCGCAACTTCAATCTGTCGTTTGTCTGTTGCCAGAATTAGCTTCCTAAAAGCCCAAAAGTTTGAATATGGCTTCTGGCTTGAAAACTTGTTTCTGACTCTTACAGAATAACTTCTCATTAGCAGTAGTTGGCAAATATAAAAATTAAAAGGCAAATTCAAAATAGAGCAGAGTAGAAAGTTCAGAAATAGACCCTAATGTGGCATTTTGGATCAATGGCAGAAAGTTTGGATCAATGGCAAAGGTCAGGTCCTTTACAAAACAGAAACATTCTGCCAAATTAAATTCTGATGGGCCAAGCTCTCAACATTAAAACACACTGAAGTAAACAAAGGTTAAGATAAGACACTGCTTCAGATTTTGAGAGACTAAGGAGACTTGACAAATGGATAGAAAGTAGCAGAGGAGAAAACATGGAGGAAAACCTTTTTCTTCTATACCTGTTCTTTTAAAATATTTTATTAGTGTATATTATTATATATGGTTAATTTTTTCAGCCAATATTTTAAAGTTATTCCTAAATAAGTCTTGTTCATTCACATTTCTCAAACTTCCTCGAGTGAAAGAAGGAAGAAATAGAGGTACAGCTTAGAATTGCCCTGGTGCCCTCGTCCCCAGTCTTCTCTGTGGCAGCCAGGAGGAGTTATCTTAGGAGTACATTGTGGCAGAACAGAAAAAGGATTGGGAACCACTGGCCAGGAAAAGAGAATCTAAACTTACTGCAGCACAGAAGGCCCTTCCCAGTCTGCCCATTTCCATCTCTGGGCACTTCCCTTGCGTGTCCTGCACGTAACCACACTGATCATCGCCATTCCCCTGACATACTGTGTTCTTCCCACTGTGCATTTGTACCTGTTGTGGCTTCTCATTCCCATTCCACTCTTTAGGCCAGCAGTTCTCACAGTGTGTTTTGAGAACCTCATTAGGTCCTTGAGACCCTTTCATGGGGTCTGTGCAGTCAAAACTATTTTCATAATCACTAACTTTATTTTCCTTTTTCACTGTGTTGACATTTGCACTGGTGACTCAAAAGCCATGGTGGCTAAAACCTCTGGTGCCTTGACAGATAAAGCAGTGACACCAAACTGTAGTGAGAGTCATTGTAAGCAGGTGTCTGCAGTTTAAAAAGGCATTTTCTTTAACTTACTTTATTATAAGAATAAAGTATATAATACATACAGTTTCACATTAAGAGTGTTCTAGGTGCAGTAGAAACTACTAAGTTTATCTAAATGTTACCACCTTGACTGTTGTGTACATATCTTTTTAATGTACTGTATGAGGAAGTGGGAGGTATGTGGAAAGCACTTGTGCCCCACACAGGAGTGCCATGGCAGCTCCAAAAAAAGCACTTGAGTGAGTGGCAAGTGGAACTAGTTGTTGTTTTTTTAAGGGACTCAGGTTTTGCTTGGAAGAACAACTGAAAGACTTGGGTATGAAAAGAGGTTTTCGAAAATCTTGATTGGTGCATTGTGCTCTGCAACTCAGCTGGTCAACAAACTCTACTAATTTTCTCGTTTTGAAAATACAGATTTTTTTCATTAAAATAGGCTGTGTTAACACGTACAGTTGACCCTTGAACAACTTGGGTTTGAACTGCACAGGTCCACTTCATAATGGTTTTTTTTTTCAATAAATATATTGGGAAGCTTTTTGGAGATTTGTCTCAAAAATTTGAAAAGACATTTTCTTTAACTTACTTTATTGTAAGAATACAGTATATAATACAGCATACAAAGTATGTGTCTACCTACCTGTTTATATTACTGGTAAGGCTTCCAGAGAACAGTAAGTAGGCTATTAGTAGTAAGGTCTTCGGAGAGTTAAAGTTATATAGATTTTTTATTACATGGGGATCAGTGCCCTTAAAACTTCCTGTACTGTTCAAGGGTTAATTGTAGGTTTTTTAAAATAAAAACCTTAATTTCTCTCAGATTTCTAATATATTAAATAATCAATAGGTCTAACTCCCATACGTAAAAGCTCTTTTGGGGGCCTCAAAAAATTTTAAGCATGTAAAGAGGTCTTGAGAGTAAATAGTTTGAGAACCTAAAACCTGAGGCCCGAGCTCACCGTGTGGGCTTCTGTGCCACAGCTAGTTTGATCTCCACCTCTGATAGAAGTACTTCTCTCTGTATGTTCCTATTAAATTCCTGTCCTTGAGTGCATCTTTTCAATGTTCTGGATTCCTGGCAAGTATGTTACATGTTCTTGAAAGCCCAGTCCCTTGAAATCTGTATGCATCTTCCGGTTTTTAGAGATCCTGCTGATGTTTCTTCAGAGAGTGACAGTGCCATGACCTCCAGCACCGTGAGCAAGCTCGCTGAAGCCCGGAGGACGACTTACCTCTCAGGCAGATGGGTTTGTGACGATCACAATGGGGACACCAGCATTAGCATTACAGGGCCTTGGATTAACCTTCCCAACAATGGGGACTACTCTGCCTACTACAGCTGGGTGGAAGAGAAGAAAACCACGCAGGGGCCTGGTGAGAAACAAAGTAGTCTCTGAAAACTTTTTATATGTGTATATATATATATATGTATTTTCTTTAGTTAAGGTAAAATTTACGTAACAAAATAAATAGTTTTAAAGTGAACAATTCAGCAGCATTTACTACATTCACAGCATTGTGCAACCATCACCTCTCTCAAGTTCCAAAACCTCCTATCACCCCAAATGGAAGCTTGAGGACATGAAGCAGACACTTCCCCCTTCTTCCCAGCCCTCGGCAACCACTACCTGCTTTATGTCCTCACAGAAGTGTCGGTTCTGGGTATTTCATATAAATAGGATCATGCTACATGGCCTTTTGTATCTGGCTCTTTTCGCTTAGCAAATTGACTTCATGGTTCATCCACATTAGAGCATGTACCTGCATTTCATTCTTTTTATGACTGAGTAATAATTCATTGTATGGATGTACCACATCTTGTTTATCCCTCAGTGGATGGGCTGAAAACATATTTTTAGATATGTCACCCTTTGGGGATCAGTAATAGCTTTATTTATATGAAAAAACCTCACTGTTTAAAGAAGTATATTTAGCCCATTGAGTCCCATTTTTATAGTTTCTAACTTTGTAAAGAGCTTGTGTTAGCAGTCCACAATAGAGATTGAAATAGCCCAATAGAAAAACACTTTAAAACCCCTAGAGCTTCTTTTTCTTGGAGAAGAAGTGTTCATTTAGTCGTTCAGAAAATATTTAGTATATATGTGCTGTCTGTCATGCACAGTGCTGGTGATGCAAAGGTGATGTCACCCAGATAGGTGTAGCCCTTTGCCTTTCTGTGGAGAGGACAGGAAGGAATAATAAGTAATGATCAGAGGCACCATAGACTGGGTGTTGTGGAAAGAACCGCACCATCATGGAATGGGTCTCAGAGCAGATAACTTCTTTTCCATAGGGTGCGCTGGGAGGCCTCTCTAAGGAGGTAACATTTAAGTTGGATAGTAATTTTTCTCATAAATAATACATTACTGGGTCGAAGCAGTTCAGACTTTAATTTCATTAATGCTGGGCCTGTTTGGGCCCATTTGCTTAGGTTTCATTCCACTTAGCAGAAACCACAATGCTGAAACATTAATGTCTGGCCATGGCCTTTTTATTTCATTTTATTTATTTATTTATTTTTGGTATCATTAATCTACAATTACATGTGCAACATTAAGGTTACTAGACTCCCCACATCATGAAGTCCACCCCACATACCCCATTACACTCACTGTCCATCAGCGTAGTGAGATGCTATAGAATCACTACTTGTCTCCTCTGAATTGTACAGCCCTCCCATGTGCCCCCCCAGCATTACGTCTGCTAATCGTAATGCCCCTTTTTCCCTCTTATCCCTCCCTTCCCACCCATCTTCCCCAGTCCCTTTCCCTTTGGTAACTATTTGTCCGTTCTTGGGTTCTGTGAGTCTGCTGCTGTTTTGTTCCTTCAGTATTTTTTCTTTGTTCTTATACTCCACATATGAGTGAAATCATTTGACACTTGTCTTTTTCGGCTTGGCTTATTTCACTGAGCATAATACCCTCTAGCTCCATCCATGTTGTTGCAAATGGTAGGATTTGTTTTCTTCTTATGGCTGAATAATATTCCATTGTGTATATATACCACCTCTTCTTTATCCATTCATCTACTGATGGACACTTAGGTTGCTTCCATTTCTTGGCTATTGTAAATAGTGCTGCAATAAACATAGGGGTGCATCTGTCTTTTCAAACTGGGCTGCTGCATTCTTAGGGTAAATTCCTAGGAGTGGAATTCCTGGGTCAAATGGTATTTCTATTTTGAGTTTTTTGAGGAACCTCCATACTGCTTTCCACAATGGTTGAACTAATTTGCATTCCCACCAGCAGTGTAGGAGGGTACCCTTTTCTCCACATCCTCACCAACATTTGTTGTTGTGTTTTGGATATTGGCCATCCTCACTGGTGTGAGGTGATATCTCATTGTGGTTTTAATCTGCATTTCTCTGATGATTAGTGATGTGGAGCATCTTTTCATGTGCCTGTTGGCCATCTGAATTTCTTGTTTAGAGAAGTGTCTATTCATGTCCTCTGCCCATTTCTTAATTGAATTATTTGCTATTTGTTTGTTAAGGTGCATGAGTTCCTTATATATTTTGGATGTCAACCCTTTATCAGATACGTCATTTATGAATATATTCTCCAATACTGTAGGATGTCTTTTTGTTCTACTGATGGTGTCCTTTGCTGTACAGAAGCTTTTCAGCTTGATATAGTCCCACTTGTTCATTTTTGCTTTTGTTTCCCTTGCCCGGGGAGATATGTTCATGAAGAAGTCGCTCATGTTTATGTCCAAGAGATTTTTGCCTATGTTTTTTTCTAAGAGTTTTATGGTTTCATGACTTACATTCAGGTCTTTGATCCACCTTGAGTTTACCTTTGTGTATGGGGCTAGACAGTAGTCCAGTTTCCTTCTCTTACATGTAGCTCTCCAGTTTTTGCAACACCACCTGCTGAAGAGGCTATCATATCCCCATTGTATATACAAGGCTCCTTTATCAAATATTAATTGACTGTATATGTTTGGGTTAATGTTTGGATTTTCTGTTCTGTTCCACTGGTCTGTGGGTCTGTTTTTGTGCCAATACCAAATTGTCTTAGTAGAAGCTTGAAGTCAAGGATCGTAATTCCTGCTGTTTCATTCCTCCTTCTCAGGATTGCTTTGGCTATTCGGGGTCTTTTGTGGTTCCATATGAATTTTAGAATTATTTGTTTCAGTTCATTGAAGAAAGCTGATGGTAGTTTGATAGGGATTGTGTTGAATCTGTAGATTGCTTTAGGTAGTATAGCCATTTTGACAATATTTATTCTTCCTAGCCAAGAGCATGGGATGCATTTCCATTTGTTAGTGTCCTCTTTAATTTCTCTTAGGAGTGTCTTGTAGTTTTCAGAGTACAGGTCTTTCACTTCCTTCGTTAGGTTTATTCCTAGGTATTTTATTCTTTTTGATGTAATTGTGAATGGAATTGTTTTTCTGATTTCTCTTTCTGTTAGTTCATCGTTAGTGTATAGGAAAGCAACAGATTTCTGTGTGTTTGTTAATTTTGTATCCTGCAACTTTGCTGAATTCAGATATTAGTTCTAGTAGTTTTGGAATGGAGTCTTTAGGGTTTTTTATGTACAGTATCATGTCATGTGCAAATAGTGACAATTAGACTTCTTCTTTACCAATCTGGATGCCTTGTATTTCTTTGTTTTGTCTGATTGCCGTGGCTAGGACCTCCAGTACTATGTTGAATAACAGTGAAGAGAGTGGGCATCCCTGTCTTGTTCCCAATCTTAGATGAAAAGCTTTCAGCTTCTCGCTGTTAAGTATGTTGTTAGCTGTGGGTTTATCATATATGGCCTTTATGATGTTGAGGTACTTGCCGTCTATACCCATTTTGTTGAGGTTTAATCATGAGTGGATGTTGAATTTTGTCAAATGCTTTTTTAGCATCTATGGAGATGATCATCTGGTTTTTGTTCTCTTTGTTGATGTGGTGGATGATGTTGATGGATTTTCGAATGTTGTACCATCCTTGCATCCCTGGGATGAATCCCACTTGATCACAGTGTATGATCCTCTTGATGTATTTTTGAATTTGGTTTGCTAATATTTTGTTGAGTATTTTTGCATCTACGTTTATCAGGGATATTGGTCTGTAATTTTCTTTTTCGGTGAGGTCTTTGCCCGGTTTTGGTATTAGAGTGATGCTGGCTTCATTGAATGAGATTGGAAGTATTCCCTCCTCTTCTATTTTTTGGAAAACTTTAAGGAGAATGGGTATTATTTCTTCTCTATATGTCTGGTCGAATTCACAGGTGAATCCATCAGGTCCAGGGGTTTTGTTCATAGGTAGTTTTTTGATTCCCGATTCAATTTCGTTGCTGGTGATTGGTCTTTTTAGTTTTTCTGTTTCTTGTTTGGTCAGTCTTGGGAGGTTGTATTTTTCTAAGAAGTTGTCCATTTATTCTATGTTTTCCAGCTTGTTAGCATATAGATTCTCATAATATTCTCTTATGATTCTTTGTATTTCTGTAGGGTCCGTCGTTATTTTTCCTTTCTCATTTCTGATTCTGTTTATGTGTGTAGATTCTCTTTTTCTCTTAATGAGTCTGGCTAGGGGTTTATCTATTTTGTTTATTTTTTCAAAGAACCAGCTCTTGGTTTCATTGATTTTTTCTATTGTTTTATTCTTCTCAATTTTATTTATTTCTTCTCTGATCTTTATTATGTCCCTCCTTCTGGTGACTTGGGTCTCATTTGTTCTTCTTTTTCCAATTTCAGTAATTGTGTCTTTAGACTATTCATTTGGGAATGTTCTTCCTTCTTTAAATAGGCCTGGATTGCAATATACTTTCCTCTTAGAACTGCCTTTGCTGCGTCCCACAGAAGTGGTGGCTTTGTGTTGTTGTTGTTATTAGTCTCCATATATTCTTTGATTTCTGTTTTGATTTGGTTGTTAACCCATTGATTAATTAGGAGAATGTTGTTAAGTCTCAATGTATTAGTGAGCCTTTTTGATTTCTTTCTAAAATTTATTTCTAGTTTTATTCCTTTGTGATCTGAGAAGTTGGTTGGTAGGATTTCAATATTTTTGAATTTCCTGATGTTCTTTTTGTGGCCTATTATGTGGTCTATTCTGGAAAACGTTCCATGTGCACTTGAGAAGAATGTGTATCCTGTTGCTTTTGGGTTCAGAGTTCTGTAGATGTCTGTTAGGTCCATCTGTTCTAGTGTGTTGTTCAGTGCCTCTGTGTCTTTACTTATTTTCTGTCTGGTTGATCTGTCCTTTGGAGAGAGTGGTGTGTTGAAGTCTCCTAAAATGAATGCATTGCTTTCTGTTTCCTCCTTTAATTCTGTTAGTATTTGTTTCACATATGCTGGCGCTCCTGTGTTGGGTGCATGTATATTTATAATGGTTATATCCTCTTGTTGGACTGACCCCTTTATCATTATGTAATGTCCTTTATCTCTTGCTACTTTCTTCATTTTGAATTCTATTTCGTCTGATACAAGTACTGCAACACCTGCTTTTTTCTCCTTGTTGTTTGCATGAAATATCCTTTTCCATCCCTTCACTTTGAGTTTGTGTATATCTTTGGCATTGAGGTGAGTCTCTTGTAAGCAGCATATAGATGGGTCTTGCTTTTTTATCCATTGTGTTACTCTGTGTCTTTTGATTGGTGCATTCAGTCCATTTACATTTAGGGTGATTATTGATAGATATATACTTATTGCCATTGCTGGCTTTAGATTCGTGGTTACCAAGGGTTCAAGGGTTGCTTCTTTACTATCTAACAATCTAACTTATCTTTCTTGTTTAGTTATTGTAAACACAGTCTGATGTTTCTTTATTTCTCTCCCTTCTTATTCTTCCTCCTCCATTCTTTATATACTAGGTGTTGTATTCTTTACCTTTAATTAGTATTTGGATGGTCTGCATTCTTTGCTATGATTTTATTTTCTCTGGTGACATCTTTTTAGCCTTAGGGGTGCTTCCCTCTAGAGCAGTCCATTTAAGATATCCTGTAGTGGTGGTTTATGAGAGGCAAACTCTCTCAACTTTCGTTTGTCTGGAAATTGTTTAATCCCTCCATCATATTTAAATGATAATCGTGCTGGATACAATATTCTTGGTTCGAGGCCCTTCTGTTTCATAACATTAAATATATCATGCCATTCTCTTCTGGCCTGTAAGTTTCTGTTGAGAAGTCTGATGATAGTCTGATGGTTTTCCTTTGTAGGTGATCTTTTTTCTCTCTCTAGCTGCCTTTAATACTCTGTCTTTATCTTTGATCTTTGCCATCTTAATTATTATGTGTCTTGGTGTTGTCTTCCTTGGGTCCCTTGTGTTGGGAGATCTGTTCTCTTCCGTGGACTGCGAGACTATTTCCTTCCCCAGGGAGGGAAAGTTTTCAGCAATTATTTCTTCAAAGACACTTTCTATCCCTTTTTCTCTCTCTTCTTCCTCTGGTACTCCTATAATGCGAATATTGTTCCGTTTGGATTGGTCACACAGTTCTCTTAATATTCTTTCATTCCTAGAAATCCTTTTATCTCTCTCTGCCTCAGCTTCTCTGTATTCCTGTTCTCTGATTTCTATTCCATTAACAGTCTCTTGCATCTCATCCAGTCTGCTGTTAAGCCCGTCGATCGCTTGTCTGATTTCTGCATTGTCTTTCCTCACTTCCCTCACTTCATCCCTCAGCTCTTGCACATTTCTCTGTAGGTCCATCAGCATGGTTATGACTTTTATTCTGAATTCTTTTTCAGGAAGACTGTGCATTTCCCTCCCTTCAGGCTCCCTCTCTGGGGTTGTCTTGTTGATTTTAGTCTGACCATATTCCTCTGTCTTTTCATGGCTATAGAAGTGGTCGCTGGTAGTTGCCACGTATGTCAGCTGGGCTCTTTAAGACTTTAAAAAGAGAAAAAAAAAAGAAAGGAAGTAAAAAAGAAAGAAGAGAAAAAAACAAAAAA
>JAVSCE010001359.1:0-12057 GCA_032199065.1 Smutsia gigantea | reverse complement strand
TAAATGAATTATGATACATGACCTTATTGTTGATAAATTGTCCTCAGACTTTGAATATCACATGTAGGTCAGTCATGGAGGCTACCATACTCTATTCCCATAGCAATTCTGACTCACACCAATTTTCCTACCTGGAAAACAATGTTAGAGGCCAAATTCCATCCTATATTCTTTGGACATAACTGAGTGGACCAGGAAAGATCAGCTGACCCAAGAGTCACAATTCATAAACTGGCCAGTAACATATGTAGTAGTCTGGCATGAAAAAAATTATGACCTCAAAGAAAGACACAAGGGGATTCTTTTCTTTGGAAATTATAAATAGGAAATATGAGTAATTCAAGCAATTGCTCATCAGAACAGATAATTATACTGGGTATAGATGTATGGCATGGAACAGGAGAGGTACTTATGGACAGTAAGTGGGCCTTAGTTGTGAGTAAGCAGAAACTTCAAAAGCAAAAGCCATAGGTCAAGAAACTACAGAGTATCAGTGGCAGATGCAGTAAAAGAAGAATAAAGAAAAGAGAAATGCCAACATTGATAGAGATTTCTAAATTTCTAATGACAAAGAAATGATATAATGTAAAGTGACAATAAACACTTGTGTTCTCAAAGGCACCCCTACATGCTAAACTTTATTGCTATTAATGTTCTTCCCTGGAGAGTTTATGTCCATCATGTCCACACATATTTTTAAAAAACATCTACTCTGCTTAAGGTGATTGGATGAGTCTCTTACTAGCAACCCTAAAAGAATGCAACCTATGTACTGTCACTTCTTGGGTACAGCTATTTGCAATATTTTTCCTTCTTCCCAAATGGTGTGAGGATTTTTGTATGTATATGTGTTCACAGGCCAGTTCCCCTTTCTTGCCTTCTCATGTCATTTATTATCCATGTCATTATTTAGGTCCTTAAGATGGAGAAGAGTGTTTAATTTCAAAAACACATTTTTCCCTACTTGGGAAAAAATACATTAATAGTGTATTGATTAATCTCTAGAAGGGATTTCAAACTCCATGATTTTGCCTAATAAGTATTAACCTAGATACTGTGTATTGTTATCTCATGTTTTTTGTCTGGCTCCCTGTGTGGTCTATGATAAAATACGTCACAGCAATGTCCAAATATGTTGGTATTTTCCTTTTGCTTCTACTCTTTTTGCTTCTCAAAATGTAAAATTGTGTAAATCTGATTTTCTTGATATCAGAAAACAGAGCTAATATATTTTATTATACTCAGTCTAAAAGTTAATGTTTGTTAATAATATATTATCTAAGATAATGAATTTGCATTTCATAGGTATCTTCAATGGCTTAAATATAAAAAGTGAATTTAGGTAGTATATAATACAGAAGTCGAAAAGAGTGATGTTGATGTGATGGAGGTGATTTGGTGTACCTCAACTTTCACAGTGAACACAGGTTCCCATCACACTTAGGGCATGGAAAGTCACTTGGAGATGAAATGTGCTCCTATTTTTCTTAATATCTAACAAAGCAGAATATGTTGCCATTTTATTTGAAGGATACATTTCAGGAATGTTTTAAGAAGTTAGTTTACAAACACAGGCACAACATCATTTCTACCTTTCCCTTCAGACACTATCACTGCAGGTAAACACACACATGAGTTCAGAATTACAAGTAGGGTCAATTTCTTGTGCTGCTACCACAGGTATTTGTATGTAGTTAAGCAATGGTCCATACTTATAATTACTTCTTATAACTTTGATTGATCAGAATCATGCCTGACAAATAAGAGGCAACTAACTTCTCTCGCCATTTTAGCATATCACCCCATGACCTCACTTGTACATAATGAGATTAGTCAGGATAAATAGTGGAATAAGAGAGTGAGATCCTTAATTAATATGACAGATAAAGAAACCAATCTGGGAAAATAGTAACAAGGAAGCAATGGACCATACTGGAAAGTTAAGCAAATAGACGAAAAGATTAAGAATGAAATAAGATTAATTAAGATGGGAGTAAGTTACATCAGGAAATACAAAGTGTTTAAAAACAACAAAATGAGCAATAATAACAGAAGGCAACATATGAGAGACAATATCAGGGTAGGGTTTTGTCCCATAAGAAAACAGTAATGCTACTTTTTTGACCATTGCTCATAGAGTGCAATTAAGGAAGAGACTAAAGTATGTGTGTTAGTGTTAGAAAAAACATAGAGAAAAGGTCAACACTGCAATGTCTCTTTCTTGGTATGTGTGTGGGCACCTGTTATCCCTGACTCTGGGAAAATAGTTAACTTAAATCCCCCCTTAAGATAATCCTTATGTCTTATTTTTCCCCCAAAATTGAAATGCTATTCATTATGTATTTGGTAGCATTCTTACTATATTAATGTAGCAGGCCTATGTTGTCATTTTATTTTATCATTTTGGGAGGGGAGACTTTTGATAAAACCATCATGAAGTATGTTTACTTACAAATTTTTTATTATGTCAAGTTTAGCTATTGAATATTATTTTAGGAAAGGGAAATTTTTTTCTAGATTTTATTTACTATCTAATAGATATTTATATGTAAAGAGTAGGTTATCATTAGTCATTAATAATGATCTCTGATTAACATAATATAATGTAGTCAATTCAAGAACAAATCAATTTTAGGTAGGTTATAAAAATATTTCAACATTATCATATCATAAGGCCAAATTGCCTCCCATATTTTCTTGAGTTCATTAAATTCTCTTTATATATACATAACATAACTTCATGAATAAAATTCAATCTTAGAATTTCTACAAATACACAAACACACAAAATCTATATGTAAAAATTATACTTATATCCCCATTGTCATATTTGATGAATTCCCTTTTATTGAGATAGGTTAGGACAAGAAAAGAGGGCCTCTAGTTTGAATACAGGAACAGAAACAGATAAAATGTAAAGCATATTTACAGAACATCCACTATAAATCAGAGATTGCATATTTCTTATAAATGTTCCAGCTAATCAATGAGGCATGAGATTTTTATTTACTAAATTAATGAGTAAAATGAGGTATAGAGTTAAGAGATGGATACAAAGTCACAATGGCATGAGGTTGGTATTTAAGCTCAGACTATTATGACTCCTAAACCTGTGCAATTAATATAAATTATGCGGCTTCTAAGTTGCCATTCTTGTACCTTTTAAATGGCCTGAATCAAATTATTGTGGTTTTACCTCATAACCTGCAAAATGTAAGAAGTTTTACTCTCTGGAATTCCATTTGGAGAAAATACAAATGTAAAGGCAACTATATTGCATTAGTAAGCAAACACCATCTTTCTTTTACAAGGTAAATGAAAGCATAAGCCATTTTAGCTCTGTAGGCAAGAACAACTTCAAAAGCAGAATACTAAACCTGAATTAAGTGAGAAAATAGCAAAACATTTTACTGCATAATTCATAGTGATAAAGCCCAGAGGATCTGGTCTTTATCAATGGGGAACTTCTGAAGCACAGAGCAAAAAACTCATACTTTTTCTATTCTTGAAGAAATGAGTGTAGAGAACAAGATGTTATACCATTTACAAACTAAAAACAGTCTGCTACATAAGACTAAAGGACCTGAAAGAAAAACTGAGCCAGCTGGTCCAAGGTCCTTCAATGTCCCTGATGGTCTATAAGTTAACTGTGTGTATGTGTGAATGAGAAAGAGAGAGAGAAAGAGAGAAGGGGTTAACCAAAGGACCTGGGATGTTTCATCATCAACCGATATCAATATAATTAGAAATTTACCGCTTTGAGAAATCTCAACCTGATCCACATCCACAGAGCTACTATTTCACATCTATGTTAATGATATTAAATCTGCATTTCTAAAACTGGACAGCTACATGTAAGAGAATGAAACTGGACTACTGTCTAACCCCATACACAAAAGTCAGCTCAATATGGATCAAAGACCTGAATGTAAGTCATGAAACCATAAAACTCTTAGAAAAAAACATAGGCAAAAATTTCTTAGACAGAAACATGAGCAAGGGAAACAAAAGCAAAAATGAACAGGTGGGACTATATCAAGCTGAAAAGCTTCTGTACAGCAAAGGACACCATAAGTAGAACAAAAAGACATCCTACACTATGGGAGAATATATTCATAAATGACGTATCCGATATGGGGTTCACATCCAAAATATATAAAGAACTCACGCACCTCAACAAACAAAAAGCAAATAATCCAATTAAGAAATGGGCAGAGGACATGAATAGACACTTCTCCAAAGAAGAAATTCAGATGGCCAACAGGCACATGAAAAGATGCTCCACATCGCTAATCATCAGAGAAATGCAGATTAAAACCACAATGAGATATCACCTCACACCAGTGAGGATGGCCAACATCCAAAACACAAACAACAACAAATGTTGGCGAGGATGTGGAGAAAAGGGAACCCTCCTACACTGCTGGTGGGAATGCAAATTAGTTCAACCATTGTGGAAAGCAGTATGGAGGTTCCTCAAAAAACTCAAAATAGAAATACCATTTGACCCAGGAATTCCACTCCTAGGAATTTACCCTAAGAATGCAGCAGCGCAGTTTGAAAAGACATATGCACCCCTATGTTTATCGCAGCACTATTTACAATAGCCAGGAAATGGAAGCAACCTAAGTGTCCATCAGTAGATGAATGGATAAAGAAGAGGTGGTACATGTACACAATGGAATATTATTCAGCCATAAGAAGAAAACAAATCCTACCATTTGCAACAACATGGATGGAGCTAGATTGTATTATGCTCAGTGAAATAAGCCAAGCCGAAAAAGACAAGTATCAAATGATTTCACTCATATGTGGAGTATAACAACAAAGAAAAAAACTGAAAGAACAAAACAGCTGCAGACTCACAGAACCCAAGAACGGACTAATAGTTACCAAAGGGAAAGGGACTGGGGAAGATGGATGGGAAGGGAGGGACAAGGGGGAAGAAGGGGCATTATGATTAGCAGATGTAATGTTGCGGGGGCACGGGAGGGCTGTACAACTCAGAGAAGACAAGTAGTGACTCTATAGCATCTCACTACGCTGATGGACAGTGACTGTAATAGGGTTGGTGGGGGGGACCTGATGAAGGGGGTAGTTTAATCACCATAATATTGCACATGTCATTGTAGATTAATGATACCAAAATAAACTATTTAAAAAAATAAATAAAGGGATGTGGGGTTTTGTCAAATAATTATTCTGCAAAAAAAAAAAAATCTGCATTTCTAGATCAGATCTCCCTCTTCAGCTCCAAACACCTATCTCCAAATCACTACTAATATAAATCCACATTGTACATATTTTATATGTGCTAAATTTGAACTGGAAATTGAAATAAAATAATTTATTTATGTATTAATATAACAGTGAATTACTTTTTGGAGACAGATGACTTCTCCCCACCTCTTACTTCAAGGAATTGAAGAGAAAAGATGTACATCAAATATAGAAAAATTTAAGTATCAATTTTTGCATAAACAGTTTAGATTATTTGAATTTAATGTGCTCTTAATCTCAGGAATATAATTTTTACTTAGCTTTACTAAGCTGAATATAACGACTCCATTTTTTTGGTATTCAAAAGTGGATATTTTAGTTTCCATAAGAATAGAACAATAATTGAATGAGAAAATAAAGGGAAAAAATAGGCTACATATCACCTATCTAAAAGTCATATAAACCTTAATAAAACACACCAGCTTGATAAGGAAAACCCGAGACACAGACATATTTTCCTATCTTCATTGAGTGGGAAAAAAATGGGATGAGATAAGCCTAATCTCCAGAAACAGGTTTAAAAAGTCAATATTAGCAGCCTGATAAATAGAGGATAGAAATTTGAAAGGTTATGGAGTCTTCTTTCCTTGAAGTCATTAGGAATAAGATTCTCATTCTCAGGGAGGACTCAGAGGTGTTTTACACTAAAGATGAGAGAAACACTAAGTGAATCTCAAGGTGACTTCCAGTCCTATTTTTGTAGTCTAAGGGATAATGCATTTGTTTTTGAAATAATATTTAGAATCAAAATATAAGGAAGTCACAGAGACTGATCCAGCTGGCAATAGGGAGAAGATGTTTCAATAATTCTTGTGAAGCAGCAGGGAAAACAGGTTACTGTGTATGTGAGTAAGCAAGGGAAATAGTGGCTGGGCCTGATTACCCCTGACCCAAGTGGTCGTGCCCCTGCCATGAAGAAATTCCATCTAGTCTTTAAAATGAGCGTGAACTGAAGTAATGTAAAAAGGAGCTAGCCAAGCACAGCTAATCAAAATCCATCAGAAAGCGTTATTCTTGGCATACTGCTTGGTTCTGTATAAGATCAAATTAAATGAAACTAGGGCCTTACCCTCCAGGACTCCAGTTTTCATCTGTCAGTTACACTTTGGCCAGTTCTTCTGATATTGAAAAAAAAACAATCACCTTCAATACTCAACAGAGGATATACGTTTTCTCTTTTGGAATCACCTCTTGCTGGTTTAGCACAAGTGAACCTGTGATCTCCCATTCAGATAAGAATGGTCAAGAAATAAGGGAGAGTAGGAGGGAAATAAATATGCAGAATAATTCACCTCCTTTGTCAGAAACAAAAATGTATATATGGTGTCTTCCTTGGCACCAGGGTAATGAACTGCTGAACACTGGATAGCCATCAAGAGGTTAATGAGATTGTTGTATCCATATATTCAATATTATAGATGATATAAAAATTTCCTAAAATAGTGACGATGCTAAAGAGTTTATCACAACAATGTGCTATTGCTTTAAGTATATCCTACACATCTCTCCACAATGCCTCCCTCATAACCTCACAATGGAAAACAGTGAATCATTTGTGACAAACTTGAGTTGATGAGGACAAATTCTGATGTGAACTTGCTAATGGGGTTTCATCTTATGATGGATATGAAATGTGGGAGGTCAACAACAACATCTTAGTAGAAGGAGAACATAGGATACTCTATTTATCTATGTTCAAAATTCATGAACGGAAGACATTCTGTTTCAATCATGGTAAACTGTCAGCAGCAAACTCATAGAAGGATATTTTCCCAGTTTGTTCTTTCTGAATAGTCATTAAACCGACACACACATCGTTTTGGTTTTGACATTTCAAAAACATTTAATATCTTTATACAAGAGGATAATGAACTTAAACTCACTATATTGCTGTCCATGTGTCCTAATATATATCACATATATCTGAATATGTACATATCCACTCTTCCCAGCTCAGGCATAGTAAGACCACAGCACATGGGCCAGAACACACTTCATGGTACAAGGAGGGACAGAAACACCCAGAGAGTTATAGAATTCTAGTGTCAAAGCACAAAGGAGAATAGAATATGCCAAGTTGTGAAAAAACCACTTAAATGCTCAAAGAATGATTTGGCAGAGATGCAAAGAGAGCTGGAGTTCTCACAATGAAGGTAACATCATTTCAATCCTGTGTTTTCTGTTTATGAATGTCTGTGGTTCAAGATTAATAGTATCTCTGAAACACAGATGTCATACAAGAAACACAGATGTCATACAAATAAGAATATCAAAGCCTATTATAGTTGTCAGTGTGGAACCACGATTTGAATGTCTTAACTCCCATATTAATGTTTTCCATCTTTTAAATTCTTTATTACCCCAGAAGAGTACTTCTAGTAGAGACACACATTAAAGACACCAGTCAGCCTGTAGGAAATGATGTCAATGCCCTGCCCATTTCCCTCCAGCCGATTTCAGGCAGCCAGTTTCTGCATCTTCTCTCCATATTCAATCTAGAACATTACGTGGCTGCTTTGCCAGAGGCCAGAAAGGCAAAACGTGCAGGGGAATTACCACCACCACCCTCCAGCCAAGTTCTTCCTTCACCCCTTACCCTCCCAATCCTTTATCTCCCAGCCCACCCAAGTAGCTTCAACCTAAATACCTCAACACTGTTTTACAGTATTTCCAGAATTTCCCTATGGGATCAATAACATATTCTTTTTTTAACTCCCTTTCTTTACCCATTCCCTTCCCACTTCCTTTCATTCCTGGATTTCATGCAACTCCATAATCAACTATATGCACTTATATTCTTGTGTCAGGGTCTGTTTGGGGGGAAACCCAGTCATGCTACATTATAACTTTTCTTAAATTAATTTTTCATGAACTAGAAAAATACTAGTATAGAGCTAAATATAAATGCTTATTGAATAATGAAATGAATTTTAATGATGACATATAAAATTCAGGGCATATTTCTTTCAAGGAGGCTTGCCAGATTTTTATTTGTCTAGCTAAGTATGTAGCCCAAGGAAAAAGAAGATAATACAATGGAGATTTGGGTTATTTGGTGATACTTTGTTTGCTATATTCCTAAAAATGTTTGAAATGAGTTTAAAGTATTTTTCTTTAATTAAAAATTTCTATGATACTATTGGCATCCAACTAAAAGTTGTTTATATTGCAAAGATGCAAACAGAATATATTGCAAATTTTAATATAAATAAACAGCTTTGTTTGAAAGTGAAGATGGGTTTCCCATAGTGGTTTCCATCTGCTTGCAAACAGAGATAAACAGGCCCCAATATAATGAAGTAATTAAGGGGAAGTGATGCATTGGAATGCATGATGACAGACAAATTAAGCTTGTCATAAGGTTCAGTATGTTGCTACCAAAATAACATGAGATATCTTACTTACAAATGGAAAGCAGAGCTGTTATGATGAATGAAGAAAAATATAATAAATAAAACTTTACATATTTCATGTCCAGAAATAAGTAGTGTATTACTTAAATATTAGTGTGAGCTAGATTTTTTATGATTGCTTTTTTTTGTAAGTTGTGGACTACTCCCTCAATATATGATCAGATATTCCTATCACCACTATAAGTAAAAGAACCTGTCTACTTCAAAGTGATCTTAGAAAAATACATGTTTGTTTGGAAATAAATTTAAGAAATACCAGATAATACACATCTATACAGTAGTCTTAATTATTATACACATATCATTTGTGCATGTTATCACATAATGAATTCTAGACAATCATACCCCAGGTATGTCTGACTTAATGTTCACTCCCACGATGGAAATGAAGGCCATCGGTATATAATGGCTACAATTAGAGTATGTGTATTGGAAAAATTGTGGAATATCTCAAGCAATAAAGATTTCAAATGAAAGCAGAGAGAAAACAAGAGAATGTTACTGAAGGGATGTTTGTATGTGCATGTGCTTGTGTGTGTGTGTGTGTGTGTGTGTGTGTATTCCTACTCAAAGCAGCAGTAAATGTTCTCACTTTGCTTTAAAACTCTAAGGTAAAGTAATCAATCATTTCCTCTTATGAAGTAATTAAAAGCTAATATTTACCTCTTTTATCTAAAATGAAATAATTTAGTATGCTTCCTATCATTTTAAATCTGTTAATTGCTTCATATATTAATTGAGAAGGTGCTTAGAGAGAAAGGAAGAGGAAAAAGGCAAGTTATGGCATTTATATATGTGCTTCACTGTGGATATATGAAATAAATAGACCTTTTATAGTAATTATAGAGCATGCCTAGGTTATTTTGCTCCTGTTATTTCTGCATAGGAAGAATCATACCAAGGAAATACCCATACATATTTGAAGTTAGGAAATATTTTTAAATGTCATTATTTTGCAAAATACAAAGAAGTCCCCTACCTCGAGAAGTATAATAAAGATATATTTCAAAGTAGTATCTTTGCTTTCACTTTGAGACTTAGTTCATCATGCTAACACCTCAGGAATTGAAAGGAACCCTGAGATTACAAGGAGAACTGTGTTCAAAAATCCAAACTTTTAAGATTTTACCAGGTAATACATATGCGACCCAATTATTCTAAGAAACAGAGACTTTTAAATACAGATTATTGAAAATTAGCATTTTTTATAAATAAATCCTTCAAACTATGAAAGCCTATGTATATAATTTAAGTACTTTTCAGATATACAGCACATTTTCATGCTTATGGTATTTACATTCACATTATTGTATCAATTAGATACAATATAAAAAGTAGTGGGTTCTCTATATTTTAGTTTCTTAGGTAAGTCAATATATTAAGTTTTACAAACTATTTGTTATCTTACTTATTAAACAAATAGTTTTTGAGTCACTTCTATAAGCTAGGCATGAGGGTAAGCCCTGGATATGTAATAGTGACATTTTTTCTGGCCTTATTGAGATATAATTGACAAAAAATTATATTTGGAGATTGCTTTATATTAGTTGATCTGGTAATTAAAGGGTAACTGAACTTTCAGTTGAATTATTTAAATAAATGACCTATTTTTATTTTTAAATTATGTAAAATAAGTGTTAGAACATCATAATTATTTCTAAGCAAAAATGACATAGATATGTCTCTTTTAGGTTCCCAGTTCATTTTAATAGTGCTGATATACAATTTGAAATATTATGATACATCTGCAGACTGTGTAAATTTGGAATGAAGATAAATCTTCAACAGAACACAAGTCAAGGCAGATAGTGCATCTAGTAAGAAGCCAGCTCATTTAGAAAACTGAGGCAATCCCAGTCTAAGGACATCTTCTAAACTAAAGCATGCATCACACTTGATTTACTGCCAAAATTGGCATAAAACATCACAAATATTTAAAGTGGAGACTAAAGAGCTGTAGCAAAAAAATTAAAAAGCAGTATATTCAATTTTTAAGAGCTAAATGCTTCAGCAAGTACAGAATAATTATAAATTTCACAATTTTCCTTTGGCTTTCATTGAGGAAAGTAAACAATAGCCTTATCCATAAAATGAATTGTTTGGTTTCTTAAATGTATGTCATATTAGAAAGAAAATTTTGACATTGAGAAAAATAAAATCTACCTCTGAATACTAAACGACGTATGGCAAGTAGCTTAACATCCCTGAAATCCATTGTCCTCACCTGTGATAATGAGAAAATACTTCATATACATTTGGTTTAAGAATTGGAGTCAGTATATAAAAACCATTTTACACAAAAGATGGAGTACATAGCTACAGCTCATATCATTCCATCAGTTCTATATCTAGTTTCGTCACTTCCAAGTGATTTCTTATTCTGTTGAGGAACTTGGAGTGCTTCCTTGAAGAGTAAGGACCTAGTTGGGATCTGAAAATAGAGAAGGAAAACAGCAAATGGAAATGGGGAATTCATGGTAAGCACATGTAGGGCAATGTTCCTGAGGCAGAAAGGAATGTGTCGGGAGTGATCAAGGAGGTAAGAGGACCATTGTTGGAGCAGAGCAACCTGGGGGATGCTGGTGAATGAACAGGCGTCAGGTGCCCGTAAGTAAGCGACAGACCATGAGAGATATCCTAACTGAGGAACAATGACAAGCTTCCACATCATTTGTATTAGAGTTAGAAAATGACCAAACTTGTCTTTCAAAATGACTTCACTGGCTAGTATTTAGAATGATTTGAGTTACGGAATATTGATAATGTGGAAAGATTTAGCAGTAACATATTGTAGTGGTTGGAGAGGTAATTAAAGGAACAGATCATGACCAAAATTGGAAGTCAAAACGTGTCTCTCCAAATCAGTTAGATTATGCTGCAGGAACAAACAATATCAGAATTTTTGTCGTTGGCCACAACAGAGGTTGAATTTCCATTCATGTCACGTATCTATTACAGGTCAGCTGCAGCCCTGTCCTTGCCTTCCTAATGCTAGGCCCCAGCTGATGGAACAGCCTTTGCCTCGAGTGCTGCTTGCAGGCCTGGCAGGAGGAAGTTGGCAGAGGGCATGCTGGCTCTTAAAGTCTCTGCTTCATAGTGACACATGTCACTTCCTCCCATATTTTGTTGAGCAGGTCACAAAGTCAACTCTGACATCAATGGGATGGGGAAATATTATCAGACAGAGGCACTGCCGGAAAGCAAATTGGAAGAGACGAACAGTCTACCATGTAGCAAGGAGCTCAGTCTTTGTTACGGAGCCTGTGGGGACCCAGTAAATGATCTCAAACAGAAATGCACTTAAAGGTAGTGCATACATATGAAGGCATCAGAAAGTAAGTAAGGAGTGTTCAGAAGCCAATAT